>APFE030799917.1:3963-34079 GCA_000404065.3 Pinus taeda
TTTTTGAAAATAATATTAAGGCCACGAGTGAAAATTGCTGGAATTTTAAGGCTTTTCATAGAGGTGGTATTTTTTCTTTAATGTCAACCTTGGAATTTTAAGACTTTTTAGAGAGATGATATTTTATCTTTAATGTCATGCATATCATTGGAATTTTAAGGTTTTTCAAAGTCATGATATTTTATCTTTAACGTCATTAATAAAAGATGTTGATAATTTACCCTGAAAAAATACATTATTCAAGCATCAACACTTTTCGTTTTCAAAGTGTTTTTTGCATTAAAAAATTGGCTTTTACTTCCATTTTTAAGAAATATTGAAAATTTACCTCAAAAAAAGAAACATTATTCCAGCATCAACACTTTTCGTTTTCAGCTGTTTTTTCATGTTTTTGTTTTTTTGGTTAAAGTTCTCGTTTTGAGGTAATAGTTTTCATTTGATCGGTAACTTTGTTGTTCCCAATTTGGTAATATCACCCTCCCATTCACCGAGTCTTGGTAGCTATGCTAGCATTTGGGAAGGCCTAGAAGTGCTAGGTTCACCAGGTCATCTTCTACAACATTCATAACAACCCCTCCAAGCTCATCTCGAACTTGTGTAATCCTGGTGAGATACTACAAAATAATATCATTCTATTGCATCTTGATGTTTCGAAGTTTGTCTTTGAGGGCCAATTTTCTATGGTCACTGCTATTCTTGAATAAATCTATCAGTGCCCTCCACATTGTGAAAGGAGTTTCTTTGCCATGGAGATATTAGATAATGTGGTCTCACATTCCCTCCAAGATTGTTCTCCTCACCTTGGCTACATATTTCTTCCCAATTTATGACCCTCAACTGATCCTGGTTTTGGAATGTTTGTCTTGAATATTCTAACAATTCATTATCATCAAGCACTTCCTCCATGCGATCCTTCCAGGCAATGAAATTCGAGTTTCCTTCCAAGGCATACTCTAATCTTAGTCCATTGAAGGTCATTCTCCCAACTTTGAAGAAATCCTGCTACACTGAAGTTGCAACTTCAAACCTCCTGAGGAAAAAAATCGAAATTCTTGTTCTAATGTGAATCTAGTTTTGATACCATGTAGAAATATGGTGATAGAATTGCAAGTGTTCAAGAAATTTAATTTAAATCAAGAGACACATTTCTACTCTACTGCTCTACAGAAATTAATTAACAATTTTAAACAACATTCGCAAACATGCATCAATCACATACAAAAGTACACATATTTATCTAGGGGAAACCAACTGGTACAAACCCCTTAAGCCTGCTTGCATTAATAAGATGAATAGAGAATGTATTACAATTGCTTGCTCGCTTTGAGCTCAACTTGCAAGTAAATAACCTCTCTCTCTACTCAATAAGAAGCTTTGAACCATACTTAGTCAATTTCTATCTCTTCTTGAGCCCCTATTTCCTTCCACAAATCCTGAGGAATTAGGCCCCTAGTTTTTAGGATTTTTCCTCCAATTGATTGAACAATTCCCAAGGTTAGATCTCTGGCTACATGCAACATTTGTACACTCAAGACTAGCCTACAATTGATGTTACACTGCCTTGGAATCTCCACCACAACTGGAGAACTCAAATTCTCTGCATGCACTAGCTATTTTTTGTTGGTTGATCAGTTAAATGGATGATCACTAAGTTAGACTATTGTCCCACTGCACAACTGACCTCCAACTAGTTCTATCAACAATTAGAACTAGTTTAATTGGATATAACTGGAAATAACTGAACTAGATTACTATAAATTAGCAATCACACATGCATAAATGAACTCCAAGACCTCTAACTCGAATTTATTGAGCTAAATGAGTGACAAGATCCATTTCACCTCATTTAACTACCTCCAAGTTGTTTTCTGATGTGGAAATTCAAATTTTCTTAATTTGACAAAGGCAAAGTCAAATTGAGAATTTCTTGCTACACTTCTCAACAACGGACATTGAGTACTATAGGAATAAATATATGTACTAGTAGATCAAAACTCCCATTGGAAAAGTATTGTTAGAGAAAAATGAAGCATATTGGGAAATTCTACTTTAGTTGTATGAGTTGTAGCTTCAAATTAAAGTTGCAGATAACAAAGTCTCAACCTTGGCCAAAGGAGCATCTGGAAAGGAATGTGAAAAGGATGAACAAACTCTTGGTTACACCACTAATGATCTTGTTAACATCCTTCTTGATTAAAATTTAGTATTCCAAGGTCCCTTGCTATTATTATTTTCATGTCTTTTAAGCATATGACTAGGAGCTATGATGTTGATTTTAAGCCTAGCTTTTGCCATATGGCTAGTTTTAGCTATTAGGACAATTCCCTTTTGTGTAGCACATGGATAAACTATGTATCCTAAACTAAATGTACTAAAAAATTATTGTTTTTTTTGTTAATATAGTTTCCTTAGTGTCAAAACAACAACATTTTATTATGTATAATTTCTTTTCTTCAGCATAATATAAAGAGTTGGCTAGCTTCCATAAAAAAGACAAGGAGAAAGTGGCGAGTATAATATGAAAGTAAAATCATGAAAAACTTTAATTATTCAATTGAATAGTGTCGAGATGATGTCATTACATGAAAACAAGAGAGTAACCACAATGTTGTCACACTAACCAAAATTGTTATGCCTAGCTTGTATAGAAACAAATGATAACAATGACTACTAGTAAGGAAGATATGAAAAAATAGTGAACATTCACACTATTGTTGAGTGGAAATAAATACACACCCAACTAGAAGGGGACATTATCTCAATTATGTTGAGTAGTGAAATAATACAATATTGCCTAAGGAATGATGGAACATGCCTATAACATGTTGAATTTTGTAGCTATGGGCGGCCTTCATAATGTATCATTTGTACTTGTAATGATGAAAATATAAATTATATTTGTAAAAAAAAAATTATTTGAAGCATGTTCTTCATTCTTGCAAGAAGATAAATATTTATTTATTTTTATATTCAAAAGAAATTTATAAGGCATGTTATTCATGACCTTATCAAAGTGGGAAAATTTGAAAATTTGAAATTTGTATTTGCCTCCATAAATGACCAAGTCGACCCTCCAAAAGACATGTCGGCCTGCCCATGAGAGAAACCCATTCACATGATTGGAAGGCTATAAGTAGCCTATTTTTATCGTTCCAAAAACACACTTTGGATAATCACTTATATCTTTGTTCTTTGCAAAGAAGACAAGGTGTATTAGGCCAAAATCAAAAGGAAGATATTCACTCTATTTGCACTCGTTCTAGCAATCAAAGGAGGTTGAGTCCTGGATGATTTTTTAAGGTATATTTCTCTGTGGCATAATGCAAAGTTCCTGTGGCATAGTACGAAGTTCTAAGGCATCAATTTTGTGGCATCATCTGAATTTTGAGGTTGAGACAGAGGACATGTTTTGACCCTCTTGAAGACCCGTGACAAATCTTATTGCAAACTTTTTGTGGACAAAATTGAAGGATATTTTGTCTTAGATCTTGGTGGATGGTCATCTTACTGGTTATTTGACTTTGATGTATCTTTTATTGCATTGATTCTCTAAGGAAAAGATTGGTTGAGTTTTTCCCTTATTGTGGGTTTTCTTTAACACCACCTCCCACATTTACCCTCTTTCATCGGCCTGCTAGGGTAAACATGAGATGAGGGATACTATGACATGAATAAACCTCCTACATGCATTTAAGGAAGTGGATCAACAAACCAAGGCTTTACTGACCTTCCTCAAAAGTTATAGGATCCCCAAGAGCTAAACCACCCTTCCAGGTGCCCAAACCCTAAGTTAAACTTCTTTTTCAGGGATCTGGACTCCCAAACGCTGGAAAAACACTGCCTAAAATTGACTGTAACCCTCCAGTCACATGCATAATACTACAAGGGAGTGACTGCAATATCTTTTACCCAATTCTATGCTTGCGACCGCAAAATCTAAGTCTCTTTTCTAGGTTTAGGATCTAGATCCCTGCCCAAAACTTGACAAAACTTTCCAAAACAATGAATGACACTAGGACAAAGACATTAACACAAAATTTAGACAAGAGCTTGACCTAATAAGGCCTAACCATGACATTCATTCCATGAAACACATGGCGAACATGAAATCTATAGGTCATGAATGCATATCTGAACATAGAGATCTAAAACTTATATGAGAATCACCAAGAAGGCTTGATGCCCTCTCATAGTAGCTGTAATAAAATCTATTAGGTCATGCATATAATTGTTGAGCCGTGAAACCACATCTCTCCTACATACTTTCCTAGACCTTTTCCCCTCACCAGTGCCTCATAAGCTATCAAAGATCATTACATATTGATTCTAAGAGTGCATTTAAGTGGTTTTCTAACTATATTTTTGTGTTTGCTATTTAACTTAGATTTTGCTCATCAACTGCGGAATGCAGCCACTTTCCATAGCTGACTTGAGATTCCGCAGCTATTTTTGTTGATCTCTAGGTTACAGGTGTCGGCAAGCAAAACGAGGCACGTGGGCATTTCAGGAATGATCTAGACATGGACTAGGTCCTATTGGTTCAGCCAAATTCGTAGAGAAAAGCCTTGGTCAAACGAGGAGTTCTACGGCAAACAGGTCTCTGTTTTCAACACGTGAAGGTTCCGAGACCATTCCTAGATCCATGGATTCATTTTGATAGCTGTAGATTGCCTCCACAACGCAAATCCAACATCCACCTTTTGGTAGATTGAATGATCATGGAAACCAATATGCTAAGCTCACGGGTGCTGTCTTTTTACGTGTCCTCTGCTGAAGGTGTTTCATAGGGAAAAAAATTATGTAATTTCCTTTACAAATAATGCATTTTGCAAACGCATGTGGCTAGGTTTTTTGATATAGTCTTGCTGTTAGTTTATGTACTGTTGCTGTGACACTGGTCTTGCTGTTGTAACGAGAGGATCCTTCCTCTGTTTTGCAATATAACAAGACTCTGTTTTATATGACTGTGTGAGCGTAATTTCGAACTGACAGCGTGTTAACCAAGGCCATGTAGAGGGCCCCTGCTAGTTGAGGTTTTGTTTCTTTATTCCTGTAAAGTTTTTATGTGTTGTTTTCTTATTTCCATTGTAGATATTTCATAGTTTGTTCACCTGTATATATTTCATAATTTAGTTATGGTGTTAATGTTTCATTCCTGTACATGATTTTCCAAGCATTATATATTTTTGCTAACACTGATCAGTGTGTTTCAGGATAGGCTAGGCTCGAGTGTTTTCATACAATTTTTTCAATAAATAGCGACATGAGATTGGCCTCTCTGCTGACTTTGTTTTTTTAGCTTTTCAATTTTAGTTATGCTTTGATTTCAGTCTTATTCATTTGCTGTTGTTAGTTAGTTTAGATATCAAATTCTTCATGTCATTTAACGTTATCTCCAGAGCCATGGCTTAACCCCGAAAAGCTACTTGGCGAGCTATCGGATTATGAGTGAGGTGATTTGATTTTACTTTCATTTCTGCAATTAGATATCATGTTCTTCATGACATTTGATGTTATCTCTAGAGCCATGGCTTAACCTGAAAAGCTACTTGGCGAGCTATCAGATTATGAGTGAAGTTATTTGATTTTACTTTGATTTTTTTTTAATTAGATATCAGGTTATTCATGTTATTGACGTTATCTCCAGAGCCATGGCTTAACCCCGAAAAGCTACTTGGTGAGCTATCGGACTATAAGTGAAGTGACTTGATTTTATTTTCATTTGCAAGTAGGTAATTTAGATATCAATTCCTCATGTTGTTGATGTTATCTCCAAAACCATGGCTTAACTCCGAAAAGCTACTTGGCGAGCTATTGGACTATAAGTGAAGTGAATTGATTTTACTTTCATTAGTCTGTGATTTTTGGTTTGTTTGAGTGCAATAGCTGAACTTTTATTTCTGTATTTAGATGAGCAGTGTTGAGCCCCAAACTTGCATCTTTCCTACACCTTTTTCTAGCTTCTTTTCATTTACCCGAGCCTCCTAAGCCATCAATACCATTGCATATTAGTTATAAAAGAGAATTTAAAGTGGTTTCTTGACTATGTATTTGTGTTATTGTTTGAACTAGATTTTTGCTTATGAGCTGTGGAATCTTGTCACTTTCCGCAGCTGGCTCAACTTTCCGCAGCTGTTTTTGTCAAAGTCTATATTGCAGGTGTCTTCAGGAAAATCGAGCCACATGGGCAAGTTGGAAATGACGTGGACATGGTGTGGGTCCCATTGGTCCAGCTGGAATCGTCAAAGGAGGTCGTAGTCAACGGGGGTCAAAACGGTGGTCAAACAGGAAAAGTCTTACAACAATAGGACTCCATTTCAAGCACGTAAGGTCTTCCGTGACCGTTTCCAGATTTTTGGAGGCAACGCTAACACCTGTAGGCTAACCACGATGTGGATTCAACATCCATTTTTAATAAGATTGCCTAATCACAATGACCATGCTGCTAAATCCGTGGAGGCTGTTCTTCATGTGCCCTCTGTTCACGTAGTTTTTAGGAAATCATTTATGTAGCCTTCTGTTATAAATAATGCGTCTCCATACACACCATAGTTAGTCTTTTTGAATGTATTGTTGACTGTTAATGAACCCACTGTGCTGTGACATTGTTTCGTCGTTATGACTGCATTCTGAATATATGAGAAGACTCTGTTTCTGAGCATAATTCGTGGTTGATAGCTATTGCCCGAGGATTGTGCAGAGGGCCCCTACACACGCCGAGGTTTTGATTATTGTTGTATAGTTTCATGCTGTGTTTTTACGCTCATTATGCAATAGTTATTCACTTGTATATATTGCATTTCTTATGGTACTAACGTTTCACTTTTTTTTCCATAATTTTACATGCTTTCCATTGCTGTTAACACTGATCAGTATATTTGTTCCAGATTACAGTAGGCATCCCGGGCATTTGCACATAGTTTTACAATGACTAATGGCATGGAATCAATTTTATCTTTCTGTTGACTTACATTTCTCAGTTTTTAATTCCAGCTCTGTCTTGTTTATTTTAGTTCTGTTCATTGGCTTTATTAGTTGGCTTAGATATTAAATTGCTCATGTCATTATCAGTCACCTCCGAAAGCCATAGCGAAACTAATGGTGAGGGATTGAAGTATGAGTGTGTAATTTGATATTAGTTTATTTTTCTGCAAATTAGATATTAAATTGCTCATGTCATTATCAGTTACCTCTGAAATCCATAGCGAGACTAATGGTGAGGGATTGAAGTATGAGTGTGTAATTTGATATTAGTTTACTTTTCTACAAATTAGATATCAGATTGCTCAAGTTGTTTATGATTACCTCCGAAAGCCATAGCGAGACTAGTGGCAAGGGGTCAGAATATGAGTTGATGTAATTTGATTTTAGCTTTACTTTACTTGCTATTTTTGGATTTCTTTGAGTACAGTTTCTTTTGTATTTAGACAGCAGCAGAGATAATGATTTCATGATCAATAGTTCATTGTTTGTTTGACTAGTATAGTGGCATATTTTCATTTTCTTTTAGCAATTAATTTTATCATTGCATGTTTTAAACCCCTTTTTAAATTTGAAGTTTTGGAAATCATTATAAAGGACATCATTGCCTTGAACATTTATATCCATACTTGTCTTTTAGAATTTCCATCTCACATTAAAAAAAACAAAATCAAAATCAAAAACAACAAAAGTAAGAAATAGGTTATCTTGCACATATAGTGCACCACACTTCGTCAGCTTATGAATCCCAGATTGACAAATTAATGTAGCAATTTAGGACACACTAAATTGACCAAACATTTTCTGCGCTACCTCTTGTCAGTTTTAGTAGCTTCGACAAAATCTTATGCATCCTCCAAGGTTTGACGCACTTCCATACTAGTCCTACCACTGGTGGTGGGTGGTTCAATTTGTTCCTCTACATGTACCTGCATCTTTGTCTGCTAAGAACTTCCTAAATCTCCTGCTCCTAAGGAGATGTTGGTGCTGGTCATTGTACTCAAATCCTGTGACGGTCCCCCTACTTGATCTACCTGTGGTCTTTGTTGTTGTTGGACTAAAGGAACATCTGATGACTAATCTCCTGTAGACATCTCTCGAGATCTTCTGAAAGCTCTGTCTTCCATGAACTTTACATCTCACCTCACTACAATTTTCCTTTTGCCAGGAATGTAGATTCTACATGCCTTTGAGGTCTCACTATATCCTATGAGATACCCTTTTTCTACAGTCTGATCCAACTTACTACGCTTCTCATATGGAATGTGACAATAGGCCACACTCCCAAATATCCTCAAATGACTTACCTCAGGTCTTGTTCCAAAGAAGACTCCCTTTGGCGTTTTCTTCCTCAAAGCCATGTGAATTGTCTTGTTCTGAATGTACACTGTTTTGTTGCATGCTTCTGCCCATAGGAATCTAGGCAAATATTGATCATACAACATGGCCTTTTCTGCCCCGATTATGGTCATGTTCTTCTTCTCCGTTACACCATTCTATTGCGGATTGTAGGGAGCATTCCACTCTCTTTTTATACCTTCCTTTGTGTAGGAATCTATGAAGTTTTTATCTATATATTGTCCACAATTATCTGAACGCAATACCTTGATCCTTTTCCCTATCATTTTTTCTACAAGAGCCTTGAACTCTCGAAACTGATCAAAGACCTCATCCTTGGTCTTTAATAAGTAGATCCATGTTTTTTTGGAATGGTAATCAATGAAGGTGACGAAATATTCGCCACTACTAAGGACTCTAGTGGACATAGGGCCTCAAATATCTAAGTGTATCAATCCCAATATGTCTTTGGCTCTACTATCACTTCTGGGAAACATTGATTTTATGTACTTTCCAAGCACACACCATCAGCATAGATCATCATGCTCGGTACTAAGAGTTGGAACTCATGTTATAGTCTCTCTAAGCATCCTGAGTGCTCCATGGTGCAAGTGTCCCATCCTCCTATGCCATAGTTCATTCATCTCCTTTCTACCGTTGTTATCACAACCTATTAGTGCCATTGGAGAGTCGATCTGCCATCTATATACTTTGTTGCTTTGAACTCCAATATGTCTCACCTTCTTCCAAGTAAGATGCTTGACATATACTTTCTTTCCCACAAAGTATACATCGTGTCCCTATCCTGCAACTGGGACACTGAAATTAGGTTCATGCCAAATCCTGGCACATGCAGTACATTCGTGGCTCTGGTACTGCTTCTTGCTTCTGTCTGAAAATCCATGGTGCCTCTCCCTACTGGAGTACATTTAGTTATGTTGCCCATAGTGATCTAGAAACCCATTTGTTCTTCTTGATAGCTCGAGAACTATTCTCTTACTCTAGTCATGTGAGACAATATACCAGACACCAGCTAAAGTCGATCTTGCAAGACATGCAAATTCATCTACCAATCTAGAAGATAATTTTGAGGCTTCTTGATTATGCATAATTTTTTGTGATATTTCCTTGCCAACACTGAATTCGCTACTCTGCGTGGAAACTATTGCGTTGCTCCCTCTGCCTCTGACAAAACTCGATCTGGAAATTTTTATGCTTTGTCGACTCATTCAGAGAATTATTTTCTATGAGAAATTATTCACTTAGCAATTGGACTGTGCAACCTTTTTGGGGTTGCGAACTGCTACCTACCCAGTACTTTCAAAATCCTCCTTCCAACTGCAACTGAGTCCTTCCTGCTTTACCAGTGCTATGATACCATGTGAAAATTCAGTAATTCTGAATGCTATTGTAGTAACTGATAATATTTCTCCTATTTGTTAAATTACTTAAACAAATTATTTGCAGTTTTCTACAGCAAACACTGAAATACATACATTGCAGCCTTCACAAATAAAATTCTGCAGAAATTAAATACAAGGAAAATACTAGCACACATATAACCATAATGACAAAGTTATTTTTGGACAATTGTCCCCGAAAAAACCCAATATGGGAAAACCGATGCAGCAAATGAGGGTTTCTTCTATTAATCTTCAACAACAATTTATGTACAAGATTCAAAAGGAAAAAATAGAGGAACAATTTATGAGAGAACTTTATTGATGAATTTCTTACACTCCACAACGTTATTTTAATCCTAAAGAGAGCCTCTTGCCTTTCGTTGGCCTTCCTCCGTCACCCTCTGCGTAGGGCCTGCATCACTCTCTTTGCGTTGATGATTTGTGTCCCTCCTTTGCGATGTCCCTTCTAGATTCCTCCTGCACTCTTAGGCTATGTTGATACCCTCTCTCTCCCACCTACTACTCACTCTCTAATTCGATTTTCTCTTGCTGAACTTCAACCACTAAGAAAATGGATCTGCTTGAGCAACTGAGTATATGCTCTGGTGTGTTCTCCATCTACCCATCAACTTCTTCTTATAATCTTCTATTGGAGCACCAATGACCAAGATTAAAACATAATCAATAGCTAAGATTAACTAGAAGTCAATCCATGTCTTCTTCTAGAAGATTCTCACCCTCACTTAATTAATACCCTTTAATTAACCATATTTCTTAAGTTTAGACTAAGGAAACGATTTTAAAAAGTAAATTATTTTAATTAAGTCATCTCTAAGTGGAATTTCCATAAATGATCTATGGGTTTTGGAGAATACATGTAGTCTAGTCTCTCCACAAACTTCCGTGGCTAGAACACATCCGATCCTACAAAAATCAATAGGGAGCATCAAGGGAGCATCAAGGGAGCATGTTAAAATTGGAAATTAGGGCCAAATTCCACCTTGGAACAACTCATCTGATGGAGATAATAATTGCATTAAATTCCTTTTTTCGAGAGGTCCAAAATTGATATAAAGATCATCTAATTTGGACAAGAAGAAGTGTGATTTTGAATTTATGCCCACACATGTGCAAATTGTTCACGTTGGCCATATCATCATGTAGGCTCATGAAGCCCAATGGACATGACTCATCACCCTCAATGACTTGTATAAATACAAGTGTCTTCTCACCTCATTTGGCATCGTCATCACACACATTCTTTCTCCTTCTCTCATTGGTCCGTACAACATTGGGCATTTTCTCTCTCTCCCACGTGTGGCACAAGGAGGTTGAATTACAGGACATAATCGCAGGGCTGAAGATCTCATAAATTTATGTAGTTTGACCAACATTGACCAATGTTGACTTTGAATTATTGGGCATCCTTTGACTTCGATTTTTAAGGTGGATTTCTGTCTCAGTAAGCTGCATTTTTGGGCATAGAAACCAAGGTAAAAGGAGGACTTTGACCTACGTTGACCGTAGGCTTGTTTGACTACAGGTTGACCAAGTTTTGACCACATATTTATCATTGTTTTGGGTTGACTTTGACCATTGATGGAGGTTGAGTTTGACTACCTTTGACCGAGCTTCAGAGGAGAAGTTTGATTACTCCGTTGACCATCTTTGACTTCTGGTTATGGTTGAATTTTGACTGCAATTGACCGTAGAATTGACAGGGAAGTTTTGAATTTGAATTTGGCAAGTCAATTTGACTTTTGTACTCTCGCTCTGTTGAATATTTGATATAATAATAAGAAGAATTGATCAAAGGGTTTTCCCCACATTAGGGTTTTTCCCTGGCATCCACCAAATCTGGTGTCCTCTTGCCTTGGCTTGTCTTCTACATTTTTGTTTCATGTTCCATCTATTTTTACTGTCAATGTGATTAATGGTTAAGGTGATTGTTATTGGAAATCTAAATTGGAAATTGTCATTGGGCTGCTAAAGGAACATTGATGTAATTGTGTTAAGCATAGAAGATACCATTGTTATTAAAATTTAACATGGTTTCAGAGCACAGGCGAAGACAAATCTCAAGCAAGAGAGAAAATCAATCACTAAGAAAGATCTATTGGACAAGACTATTGGACTAATGGCTACTACATCTTACTTCAAATCTAAGGATAAGCTCAAGGAAAAATCTGACTATCATGCATGGAAAATGATTTTGGACATGACTTTGGAAGAGCATGATGCCATGGGCTATGTGAAGGGAAGAGTGGTGGAGCCTCCTTCAAATGCACTTGTTGCTTCAAAGACTAAATACAAGAAAGGTGAGGTCAAAGCTAAGAAAATTATCATAGACTCCATTCAAAAGAATTTGGTTGCCTATATTTCTGATTTGGAAACATCTAAGGAGATGTATGATAAGTTGGTTGGGATGTTCAAAGTGCGCAATGCAAATCAAATCCTCTTTCTCAAGAACAAGTTGGAGGACATCAAGATGGATAAAGGGGATTCTATCCAATCCTACTTCATGAGGATCACACAAATCAAGAATGACCTTCTATCTATTGGGCAAGTTATCACTCACAGGGAGCTCACTCTCATTGCACTTGGAGGTCTTCCAAGATCATGGATGTGTTTAACACAACCATTCTCAACAATGACATGATTCTTAGTTTCGATAAATTATTGGCTAGATGCACTCAAGGAGACAAGGATGATGGAGAGAGACAAGTCTTCAAATGGAAATGAACCCACTGTCTTCTCCGCTCATGCTAAGAGAAAGAATAATGTTGGTCCAAGAAAACAAGGTCAAGGATTCAAGCATGGATTTAAAGAGGGAAGAAAAGGAAGGTGCTACAATTGCAACAGGTTTAGCCACTATACTAGAGAGTGCCCTCACAAGAAGGATACTCCAAGGGATGATGACAACCACAACAATTTCAAAGGAAACGAAAATCAAAGGAACAACAGGTTCAACAATAAAGGAAAGAGGAATGCTCCCGCTGCTCGAGATGGAAATGGTCGACCTCCCAAAAGGACGAGAAATTCCAAGTATGAGGAAAGCAACATTGTAGGAAAATAAAACAAAATTATCTTATTTTTGCTCTATCTACTTCCTCTCCTCTGAATACCTTCAATCATTGGTTGATTGATAGTGGATCCTTAAGGCACTTCGTTGGGTACAAGGAGGCCCTCCCAAATTTGGTTGAAAAGAAGACTAATTTGGAGATAATGCCACCTATCCCATGAAAGGAATAGGTATTGTCACTCTTCACTTAAATCAAGGTCAAACAATTTGTCTACAAGAAGTGTTGTATGTGCCCTGTTTGAAGAAGAACCTGGTGTCTATTTCTGCGATGGAAGATAAAGGCTTCAAGGTAGCATTCATTGATGGAAAGGTACATATTTGGCAAAGAAACCCTAAAGACGCTTTTACACTTGGATCTAGGGTTGAAGGTATCTATCAAGTTGGAGGAAGTTCTTTGGGTGCCTTGACTTGTGATACTTCTCTTCAATCTGAATTATGGCACTGGAGATTTGCTCACCTTCATTACAAAGCCTTACCTGGGGTAAGGAAGATGGTCACAGGTATGCCTGAATTCAACATGAATCATGAAGGAGTTTGCTAGAGTTGTGCAACTTGGAAACTTTCAAGGGGACCATTCCCTTCAAGTGAAAGTCAAACTCTCGATATTCTTCAATTGGTCCATTTTGACCTATCTGGTATGTTGGCCATAACATCATTGGGAGGATACCTATACAATGCAATTTTTGTGGATAACTTATCTCGCAAAACATGGATCTATTTCTTGAAGAAGAAGGATGAAGTGTTCAAATGATTTTGTTCTTTGAAAGCCTTGGTGGAAAATCAAACTATTGAGGACCGAGAAATGGAACCAAATATGAATCAAATGAATTCAATGACTTTTGTAGAGAAGCTAGCATTAAGAGGGAGACAATTGTTCCATACACTCGCGAGAAAAATGGAGTTGCTAAAAGAAAGAATCGAACAATCATGGAAGCCATATGTGCCATGCTCCATGATCAAGGTCTACCAAAGTTCTTATGTGGAGAAGCTGCCAACACTGTCGTGTATGTTCAAAATAGGAGTCTGCGTCAAGCACTAGATTTCAAGACACCCGAAGAAATTTTCACTAGTAATAAACTTGATGTTTCTCATTTTAGAATATTTGGTTGTCCTGTGTATTTTCATGTGCCTAAAGAGAAAAGAAACAAGTTAGAAGCATCTAGAAAGAAAGGTATATTTGTGGGCTACAATGAAAATTCAAAGGCATATAGAATCTATGTTTCTGGTCAACGAGATGTGGAAGTAAGCCATGATGTCACCTTCGATGAAGACATTCCCCTTGGGAAATCCATAGATCTCCCCATTCCAAGAAAGGAGAATGATGATGTTACATAAAAACAAGTTGAACCTTTGACAAATGAGCCTATGTCATTGGATCCCATTGATCCACCACTTGGTGATCCCTCTACCTCAGGAAAAAGGCCTTTGTGGCTCAAAGACACTCTCGAAGATGCTGAAAGACATATCGTTCCAAGAGGGACATTCCGTGAAAGTAAGAAGCCAAACGAGTATCAAGGGTACTTAGTTGCTACGAGTACTATTGTTCAATCTGAGCCATGTATGTTTCAAAGAAGTCGTAAATCACCGAGTCTGGAAGGATGCAATGAATGAGGAATATGAATGTATCATGAAGAATGATGTATGGGACATGGTTCCTAGATCCAAGGACAAGTTTGTGGTTACTTCTAAATGGTTTTACAAAGTCAAACATGGAGTTGATGGGAAAGCTTAAAAATATAAAGTCAGGTTCGTTGCTCGAGGCTTCTCTCAAAAGGAGTGGACTATGACAAGATATTTGCACCAGTTGCCCGATATACCACTATTTGATCCATTATTGCTCTCGTTACCTCTCAAGGATGGAGCCTACATCAAGTGGATGTTAAAGTTGCTTTCTTGCATGGCTCGCTAAAGGAGGAAGTCTACTTGGAACAACCTCAGGGGTTCAAAGAACAAGATCAAAGGACACCATATGCAAGTTGAAGAAAGCCCTCTATGGGTTGAAGCAAGCCCCTTGGGCTTGGTATGAGAAGATGGATAGTTATCTTATGAAGCTGGGATTTACAAGGAGCGATGTTGATCCTAACCTATACTTCAAGGTTGAAAAGGACATGCCTCTCATTTTGGTCCTCTATGTGGATGATCTCTTTCTGATAGGCGCAGACTCTCTCATTTATCAATGCAAGAGGGAATTGGCTTCTGAGCTTGAGATGAAGGACCTAGGTCTGATGCACTACTTCCTAGGCCTAGAGATCTAGCAAAAGCTAGGTGAGATTTTCCTTTCTCAAGGAAAATACATTGTGATGTTGCTCGAAGAGATGTGGGATGGTGGATTGCAAGTTTGTGTCTACTCCAATGGAACTCAACTTCAAGAAGTTATGTGGAAGTGTTGTTGGGCCCGAATTGGCAAACCCTTCTGAGTATCGACAACTTGTGAGGGCCCTGATGTCCTTGGTAAACTCTCGTCCGGACATATGCTTCGTTGTGAATACATTGAGTCAATTTATGGTCGAGCCTCATCACATACATTGGATTGTTGCTATGAATCTCTTGAGATACCTTCGTGGCATAATCAACTATGGACTGAGATAAACTGCCAGGAATTTGAGGCTACAAGGATATATTAATGCTAACTGGGTTGGTAGTGTGGTCGATCATAAGAGCACGTTTGGATGTTGCTTCTCATTGGGGTATGCTTCAATTTCTTGGATGAGAAGGAAGCAAAAATCAGTTGTTCTAAGCACCGCCAACACTAAATACATTGCAGCTAGTATGGCCTGTTGTGAAGTAGTTTGGTTGAGGAATCTCTTTAGTGAGCTATTTGAGCACGTGTTGGATACCACTGTGATCTTCTAGACAACCAGAGTGGGATTCGCCTTTCAAAGAATCATGTGTTCCACGACCGCTCCAAGCACATTGATATCAAGTACCACTTTATCTGAGATATGGTACAGCGGCGAGCAATAAGGCTCTAACACATCAGGACTAATGAGCAGGTCACAAACATCCTCACGAATCCCTTAGAGGTCAAATTCTTAGCCTTTCAAGAGAGACTAGGAGTTGTGGAAAGACCCTCCTATGAGGGTCCGCTTGAGTTGGACATTGAGTTCTAGGAGCTCCTGGGGTCTTGGAGTACTTCTTAGAGCTATAAGCGACCATAGGGTGAGTGGTTCACCTTCCCCTATTGGTTCGTTGTGTACAGGGTGAGTGGTTCACATGCCCCTGTGATACCCCATGATGGTTGGCATGTGTGTAGGGTGAGTGGTTCACCTTCTCCTACGATTGATATATGGATAAGATGAGTAGTTCACCTTCTCCTATGGCATATGAGCAGGATGAGTAGTTTACCTTCTCATGTTGATGCCCCAGCATACATCCTGCCCATGTAGTCTGGGACTCATGGGAAGTACCTCTCATCTGAGTAGGGAAAAGTGGAAAGGGAACATAGCACTAGCAATGGACGCATCGTGTACTGTCGTACTCCTTATGTCTAGGATGCATGGTGTGTAACAACTTGATCTGGGATCAAGATTGGTTGAGGTTCTACCTCTGCACTGACTTTTGTTAGTGGAAAGTGGTAAGGTCTTGTGTCTCACTCTCAATCTATTCTTCTTCATTATTCATATTTAGCAGAGCATAGCAGAGATGGTACATGACGACAGGGATGGCATGATGATTGATGATGATGGATGTATTGGCAAGTGGAATTCTCCCTTGTTGAGAGGGAGTGTTAAAATTGGAAATTAGGGCCAAATTCCACCTTGGCACAGCTCATTTGATGGAGATGATAATTGCATTAAATTCCTCTTTTCAAGAAATCCAAAATTGATATAAAGATCATCTAATTTGGACAAGCAAAAGTGTGATTTTGAATTTGTGCCCACACATGTGCAAATTGTTCGAGTCGGCCACATCATCATGTAGGCTCATGAAGCCCAATGGACATAACTCTTCACCCTCAACGACTTGTATAAATACAAGTGTCTTTTCACCTCATTTGGCATCATCATCACTGACACATTCTCTCTCCTTTCATTGGTTCGTATAGCATTGGGCATTCTCTCTCTCTCACGTGTAACACAAGGAGGTCGAATTACAAGACAGAATTACAAGGCCGAAAATTTCAGAGATTTATGTAGTTTGACCAGCGTTGACTTTGACTTTTTGGGCATCCTTTGAATTCGATTTTCAAGGTGAATTTCTGACTCAACATGCCACACTTTTAGGCATAGGAACCGAAGCAAAAGGAGGACTTTGACCTGTGTTGACCGCAGGCCTATTTCACTGTAGGTTGACCAAGTTTTGACAACAGATTTATGATTGTTTTGGGCTGACTTTGACCTTTGTTGGACGTTGAGTTTGACTACCTTTGACCAAGCTTCAAAGGAGAAGTTTGAATATTGTGTTGACCATCATTGACTTCTGGATAGGAATGAAGTTTGACTGCAGAATTGGCAAGGCAACTTTGACTTTGAATTTGGCAAGTCAATTTGACTTTTGTACTCTCTCTCTCTCTCTGTTGAACATTTGATATAATAATAAGAAGAATTGATCAAAGGGTTTTCCCCACATTGGGGTTTTTCCCTAGCATCCGCCAAATCTGGTGTCCTCTTGTCTTCTGCATTTTTGTTTCTTGTTCTATCTACTTTTACTGTTAATGTGATTGATATTGAAAATTTTCATTGCGTTGCTAAAGGAACATTGAAGTAATTGTGCTAAGCATAGAACATACCATTGCTATCAAAATTTAAAATAGCACCTTGGGAGTGTCCGGGAAGCACGGTTTCTCACCTAGCAGTTCCAAAATTCCAAGAACCATGCAAATCCAGCCCAAAGCGTGGTTTTGTTTTTTGTAAATGTGGTTCCAAGCACACTTTGTTTGCTGTTCCGAGGTCTGGTGCGTGTCAGGGGGACGGTTCCTGCAACACTGTGCTTGAGGTTTATGGTTTAATACTTCTAGTGAAGGTGGTGTTGTGGATGTGTCCACAATCATTGTACCTTATAGTCTATAAACGTGAAGGTAAGGGTATAGGTTTTGTACATTTAGTGTTTCATAGGACACAAAAGGTGACGGGTAAAGTTTGAAGCTTTCAGTGTAATTCCTGTTTTCAAGAGTAAATAAACAATATGGTGATTGAAGTTTAAGATCTGCATATTGCTACTTTCTTCAACTTGATGTGTTTCAATTCCTAGTAAAAATCAGATTGCATTTTTGATAGATCACTTAAGTGTTTTGTTTTGTAAATAGGAAGGCTAGAAATGAGACTAGGCTGTTACTATGTGCTGAGAAATTTCAACACTTAGCATGTCTGCACCAACCAGTGTTGAAATTTCAACAAAGGGTGATGGGTAGAGTTTGAAGCTTTCAGCGTAATTCCTGTTTTCAAGAGTAAATAAACAATATGTGATTTAAGTTTAAGATCTGAATAGTGCTACTTTCTTCAACTTGATGTGTTTCAATTCCTAGTAAAAATCAGATTGTAGTTTTGATAGCTAACTTCAGTGTTTTGTTTTGTAAATAGGAAGGCTAAAATTTAGAAATAAGACTATGCTATTACCATGTGCTGAGAAATTTCAACACTTGACAGGTCTGCACCAAGCAGCTTGGTAGATCTGCACCAGAGAATCTGTAAAAGAAAAGACACTATGAAGAAAATTCTGTTCAGATGGATCTGTTAGAAAGAGGGCTTTAAGCACTGGAGGTTTACCTTCAATATGAACTTTAAGTCAATCGTTGCATGTCAAGTCCACACTTTTGAACCCCATGTGCCCCCAAGAAAATCTTGATCCTTCATTAGAACCTTTTCATTCATTACACATTGTTCAATAATAGATCCGTTGCAGATTCCAAGACATTGTTCAAGAGTAGGCCACATGTCAATATGATTGAAGAGTTTCAATGTAGAAATCGCTGATACAAGATTGCTGAAAATTGCATTTTCACTGCATTGGAAGAAACAAGCAGTTGAAGAGAAGATTGGTTTCACAGTACATGCAGGTCTTTCAATCAACAAACTCAAATGAGTTCTCAAAAATGAACACCATTCTCCGAATCTCTTGTGAAGGAACATGTGAAAATACATATAGTATATTTTTCATGTTTCGAGGGTTGGTTCAAATGTAAATAATCACGGCCAAGAGAGTTATGATGTTGAACTTCTAGTAGGCAAGATGTTATCACAGCTAGAGAACATATTGTTATTATCATAGTTTAAAGTTTAAACCTTGGACTTCACATCGAATATGAAAAAGTTAACCGTAATATCCCTGAACGTCAACTTGGTGATGAGAGGAATTATGAACCAAATATCCAATATAAACTAGCACCGAAAAGGATCAAACAAAACAAGAACATGTTGCCATTCAATAAATTTTAAACTCAAATTTGATAAATTTTATCCACCTTGCCTCTCCAGAAACCACTACTTCAAAAATAAGAGCTGCATATAAATTAAGACATGGAATTACATATGAGTCAAGAAACCACTACTTCAAAAAGAAGAGCTGCATATAAATTAAGACATGGAATTACATGAGTCAAGAATCAAGATGAATGGTGAAATGCGTAATCCATTGAAACAAAGAATGAATAACTTACTCTCACCATGTTAACATTAAAATGATGCTATATTATTATTATTATTATCCAATTTTAAGGTCACGGTCAAGCCAGACACCAAATTGGTGTATGAGACCCCCTTGTTTGTGGGATAAGGGACCCACCTCCAGGTAGTGATTTGGCAGCTAAGTCTACGAAGGCATACATAAGAACTGTCCAAGAATTAAAAATAGCCATTTGCAAACTACTTATTTTCTGTTAGCAACTTTATAGGCCTACTGAGACTAATCCATGCAAGGTGACAATTCCTTTGACAACATTGTCAGAATTGACAACAGGCAAAAATTGCACAGGTGATGGTGGAGACTCCATCTTTTGCATGGCCTCTATTGCCATTGTATTGGACCCAATAGTTCTAGGGTTCCTGAGAAGCAAAAGAAAGACAAGCACATTACTCTCATATTCAATCTACAGCATCAAGATTTAATCAAAAACCAAAATGATGTACCTATTACCCACCTATTGCACATCTCTCCAACAGTGAGCTTGAATACCCCTTCCCTAATAGATTTGAGGGTTCGACGCAAATCACCATCAGTAAAAGTCCCAATGAGGTGACATTCTTCGTCAACAACTAGCAGACAACCACATCCTTTACTAGTCAGCTCCACAAGTTGATCCATTATTAGGTCATTTTCCTTACATAGAGGTAATTCATCCTGCCTCTTCATCACATCCTGCACCTGTAATAGGATGAAATCAGCAATATTAGACTATTAGTACAAGCATGCAATGGGAAACAGTATTTTCCATGGACCAAATAGCCAAATAATCATAAAAACCAATTCAATGAAACCATGCCTAAAATCAAGTGAAAGAGTGGATGAATAAAAAGCCTCTTCCAGGGCAATCTTCTACTACAAGATATTAAATGCACAAGATAAGGTCAGTCAATACAATCTCCTTGATGTATATATATATAGCAAACAAAGGATGTAATTACAAATAATGAGCTGACCATTAATGACAATAATGATATAACAATAAGAATTGTGATGGCCCAAGACCTAGAGGCTTAACATGCCCTACCCCTTCAAACAAGCAAGCATTACCCTCAAAGCTTGATTGGTTGTGGATGGCTATATATGAAGAAATCGTGTTTCTAATTTGAATCTCCCAATGGTAGGTTCTTCCACTTAATGATGAATACCATAATTTCTCTTGGAAAGTTCTTCCACTTTTGTTGCTCCTACAATGAGGTTTCTCCTGTTACCTCCTAGTTTCTCACTCAATGTTAACAACTCAACCATGCATGTGAAACTCCAAGGGTGACTGAGATAGATAGGCTGCCCACTATCACCTCAATAATTCTAACTTCTATCTCTCTTTTTAAGCTAGCTCTCCTCTAGCTCACGGGGGGGTAAATTCGAGAGTGTCTAGCCCTAGAAGGCAATACCTAAGGCAACCTAAATCCAACTGAATGATGATTGAGGAGGGTGCTTGAGGACTTAGGATAACTCTGGTTTTAGGGTTTTAGTTGTGGCACATAAATTCCCAGATTTAAACATGTAAATTTCAACCTATATAAAGATGAATAACAGCAAGATTTCTTTAAGCAAAGGACAAATTTGAAGTCACAGACTCACATATGAAGCTGGAAATTCCAGATTTATAAACAGAAATGGGTTAATGAGGGCTTATTAGACTTAAATGGCAATCTGAAATAAATAATTTTCTGCCATAAATTTCCAGATTGTAAAACAGAAAATAAAAGTTTATTTTTTGTGTGTTTTTTGGATGGTTGAAAGGGGAGGACTATTGCATATTTCCTAGATTGGGCATATGGGTCAAATGGACTTCTAAGAGAGTTATTCCAACAAAGTGTTAGAGTTTATGATAGCAGCAAACAGCACATTATAACAGTCCTAAGTTAGTTGGAAACTTTACTAAAGTGCAAGAGGAAAGGATCTAAAAAGATCCACTTTCAAGCTACTTGTTGCCCCTTCAGAGAAACACAGATAGAGACACTATTGTTGCTGCTTGCAGGAGCTCCTAACCCACAGTTGCTGTGCATTCATCCATAATACTCATTCAGCTTCTCATTCACGTACTTTACTACCAATGCAAGAGAAAAGGGTCTAGAAAGGGTCCACTTTCAAGCTAGTTGTTGCACCTTCAGGGTAACACCCTTAGAGGCATGCTCTTATTAAGGGTGATGTTGCTGCTTGCAGGAGCTCCTTCCCCACAGTTGCTGTTCATTCATCCAGATTATTTATTCAGACTCTCATTCACATACATGTGCCAGCTCAACAATGATACATCAGATGTTTTCCTCACTTCCAGATGGCAAATGCAATCATGTTTCCATGCAAATTGCTGATGATGTACACATATGAATTGGATGGTATTGTGACTTGGTAGTGATAGTGATGTTTACTAAAGTAGAATTTACCAGCCATTCATAATGTATAATTTATTTATTTGTCTCATATTACTCAGCTGTGATTCAAAATAGTTTATATTTAGATATGTCATTTCCGATGGTCAAGGTGTGCTACTAACTTACTTACTGAGGTAGCTGTTCATATCCCATTCATACATAACACTTTCCACCCTATTCCCTTCACCTCCATTCTATTCATGAAAAATGAGCTGTCCCCCTTTATGCTTGACTCTTCAAGGTCACCATTCAAAAAGTCCATATAAGAATAAAATTTTGAAAGCTAAAAAACCTAATTGAAATATAAAAGAAAATGTCTGCGGTTATATATAGAATATCTAAAGGGGTGGAGAGGCAGGCAAAGATCTAAATGAATGAAGTGAAAGAATGTAAAGCCACCTCATCTAAGATTACCCCACTAATCCCTAGCTTGTCTGAAAAAAGAAAAAAAGAAAATTAAAGAAATTGGATGTGTTAAACGAATAGAACACTAAATGAAATAAAAGAAAAGGGTAATGAAAAGGAAGCCAAAGAATGGTAATTGAATCACAAAGCTCCCTCTTAAAGGCATATACAAAGATGAACAAAAATTCCTAGCTCTTGAAAGTTGGACAAGGAAAATGACGGAAGACCAACACCTTTATGACTTGAACATGAGGGCATGAAGGGTCCCCTTTTCATTCCCTACCACAAATCATTACTTAGTATGCCTTAGCTTAGTCCCTTGGGAAACATACTTTGTCCTAAGAGTAGATGTCATGTATAGGTATTCGTAATTGCCTTTCGCAAGTAAACTTAAGCAAATTAATAAATTAATTTTTACACATATGTTGAGAGCAATGTTGCACAACTCATACTCGTATAAGACTCGTCTGGCTATTGACTCGGCGACCCCTATAAGACTCGGCCAAAAAAAAAATGATTTCCAAAACAAACAAACAAACAAACAAAATATGAATTATGAGTTGGTACACAGGTCTTACGCAGATCACATGCGGGTCTTCACGGGTTCAATACGAGTAGACGGGTTCTATGCAGGTTTGGACGAATACAGGTAAATACTGCGAGTCCTATGTGAGTGACCCGTCTCGCTATAGAACCCGTCAGGACCTGCAAGTACTCGCGGGTCTTATAAGAGTCGTGTTGCACTAGTTGAGAGGAACAAAGTTTACATCACCTAATTGCTCACAAAGGGGTTATAATCACCACTCAAATTGAATATTTCAATGTTCATTTCAAAAGGGACAACCACAACAACCATCCACCTGCACACATCAGCGCCAACATTGAGGAAGAATGTTCTCGGCGTCCACTTTGTACATATGGCCAATGAAAACAATAATTTGAAGGGGCACAACTTATGAACCATTGATTTGTAATGCACCCAATTTTTAAGGGAATTTTTGAAATACTTTATTGTAAAATAACCTCCTCATTGACAATTTTAAAGATGAATTATTCCTTTTTGTAAATGGCTAATGGTTTGACAGTGCAACTTCCCTGGGTTAAATTTCCGTGTAAATAAATAATGTATGGACATTATAAAAGAAAAACTCAAACCAAGGTCATGGGACACGTATTCCAAGTTGAATCATGGGAAAAACATTACATTGGGATCCACTTGAGGTTAATTATTTATTGGCTATGGAAATTGGAATTGGCAAGAGGCAAAAGGCAATATATGGAAAATTAATTATTACAGGCCAACAAGGATGAGGAAAAAATGCAAAAGAAATAAATTCCACTTCAGCGGGTGGGGAAGAGGAAGTGACAAGAAAAGGACAAAAATAGTTAAATAATATGCATGCAAGGAAAAATGAAGAAAAAGAAAAATTGGAGAGAGAACATTCTAGCATATTTTGGGGGAAAAAGAGCTAGAAGCGACAACACTTGGACACAAGCAAGGAAAGCAATCAGCGCAAGAGGAATTTGAGTGGCAGCCAAGAAGACGGTTTGAACAACAGCTGGCAAGAGCAGAAAAGAACAAAGAAAAGAGCAGCCAGCATGAGGCTTTTTGAAAGTAACAGTGTGCATGTTTGATTATCTTGTTGGGATTCGAATGCATGGTTCATGCATTGTTTTGCTGGTCATTTGTGTTGTCATTGGCATGGATATTTTCCTAGATTAGCAGTCATGTACAACATTGCCTTATGCCATTTCCTAGATAGCCATGGTGTAGTGGTTTCCCTATTTGGTTGATCTTTGGATGCCAATAGATTTTGGATCCTAGTTGAGGTGGGTCTCAGGAAAATCCCAAGGGTTGAGGGTGGAGATGGTTTTCTCCGAGTGAGCCCTTGACAGGTGGGTGGAGACAAGAAAAATCCTTTGAGTATGGTGAAGAAAATTTTAGGCATCCAAGCTTGTATTGATTTTGGTGATTTCTGGACCTGGTGTTAGGTGAAATCATTGTGGCTTGAGGGTGGAGGTAGTTTTCCTTTGGATTCCCTGTTTGGTTATGTTTTGGTTTATCCCATGTAATCCCAAATTCAAGCTTGGAATATGGCACGGGGGTGATTGGGCTCAAAGAAAGGATTGGTTTAGCCCAATCTATGGTCGAGTGGAACATGGAAGTCCCTAACTTGGTTGGTACTATGCATATTTTAATATGTGTTATTTTTTAATGAAGATCAATGAGCACACGTCTTGGTTTAATGTGTTGATTATGTGACTGGTTTGTCATGGCTCCATCACTGGTTAAGTGTACATTACATGCATAGTGTATTTCTTGTTATATGAAGTGCTCTTGTTGTTGATCTGTTTCACAGTTTGGCAAGCTCTTGGATAATTTATATGGATGCATGAGCTAATTTGTGCTTTATTGCAGCTAGTATGAGAGGGCAGCAAGCTTCTTGATGAACATCTGATGAAACTAATGAAAACAGTGAACAAACTATGCATTCATGATCTACAGGTACCATAGTCACAAAGTGTTTGTATAAATGAATAATATGTGTTGGGCAAGCATGAGCCACAACAAAACCTAAGAAAAGAGCATGAAGACTTATACATATTGTTGACCAAGTTCTAGACAAGTTTGTACAGTTGGCTTGAATGTCGGCCCTAAATTTTTGAAAGAAGGTTTGTGGCTGCACTTTCAGAACTAGGAGATCTCAGCCATAGTCGCACTGAGGATGGGTTATTCGTGAGGAAAGAGGCCTCTAGCCGCACTGACAGGCATGTATCAATGCGACTAAGAAGTAATCTAGGTCAAGGAGTGGTCTAAGCTCAGGGAAAATGATCATTGAGGAAAGTTAGGTTGATAACAGTGTGATCATGTGTCTTTGGGTGTTTGCAGTCAACTCTGGACAAGTGAACCCCATTTATTTAACTACATCTTGGAAGTTGGGTCATGCATAGTAACTATCAACTCACATTTTCCCTGGTAAGCATGTAAAAGTGGGTAAATGTGGGGTGGGGTGTTACAGACAGCCCCTAGTATGAAGGTCTTGTTGGAAAATCAAGGCAATTGTAGATTTTCCTTATTTGAAAATTACTTGTGAAGTTAGTTGTCTTCTTATTTATTATTTTAGTTCTCTTTCATCAAGCAATTACCAACAAAGTAAATACAAGAGACAAAGACACCAAATGTAGGCTCCGCGCCAGGGCAAAACCCCACTTCTTGGGGAAAACCCAATCAATCTCCTCCTTATAGAATTTAGATAAAAAATGAAACAACTTCAAGACCCAATGACCAAACCTGCTAGCTACAAGTCAACTCTCCAAAGGAAGTCCTCTTAAGTCAACAAAGGGATGCCACCTCCTTACTGTATAGATCAAACCTCTTGAAATACCATTGTAATTTTTGGATCACTGTGATTATTATTATACCTCTACAACTTTCGGACCCTTTGCAAAATCAATGCCACTGTACCTGCCTGCAACTTTTTCGAACCTCTGTTTCTCACTGTAATTTTCAGGTTCCTGAGATACTTTTGTAACTTTGGATCACTATGATCACTAGCTTTTGGACCTCTGCAACTACTGTTTTGATTTTCAAACCTCTGTAATATTCCTATTCCTTTTGATCTGTGCAAACTTATTTATGATTCAGTTAGGAGCAGACTTTGTGTATTCGTCGTTATCTTCCGTTTTGTTCTATCTTCTTGTTATATTTTTCTTCGAGCTTTAGATTGCTTAGAACTTATTCGAGTTCCTTCTTATATATATTCCTTTTCCAGCTAGTTTAAGAGGCTGACTTGAACAGGATTATAGGCTGACATGTTGTGCTTTCATAGGTCGTTTTGTTGTGCATTCATAGGTTTTCCTTTGATTGACTTTTAGCTAGAGGTTGACTATGATTTATTTTGACTCGTAACAAAATCCCAGAGGCATGCAATGGATGCCTTGACCTATTTGACCAACGACCCAATCATGAAACCCATGCTTCAAACCAAATAAATATTTTTCTTTCTTCTTTACATCATAATGACATGAATACAAAGACATTTATGAAGACCAAACCTAGTTACTTTTCCAACAGGTCCATGGTTTTTGAGCCCACTTTTAGAAAATCAAGAACTCCATGCTATATAAGGAGGGAGTCTTCTCCATTTCAATTTGTTGGAGAATAAAGAGAAGACTATTCATTTTTTATATTTTTCTTTCATTGTGCAATTTTTTCATAGTTTCTAAAGGGAAATTGAATAGATGTTGGTGTCTTGAAGCAATATATGTGTTTGGCAAATGGTGAAGACACCTAAGAGGTAATATTTTATTTTCTATCTTTTGGCATCTCTAAATATTCTTCAGATAAAAAATTTATTGCATTTGAGAAGAATATCGTTGCAGATTTTGTCTCATTACTTCAAAATTGTCCAGGAATCCCTTTGTTTCAACTTTGGTTTTTAACTTCAAAAGGATTTAACCCTCTTTAGGAGTTACTAATCTTTGATCTTAGGTTGATGCTTTCCTCTCAACTCTATGTGGGAGAAAACTTCTACACATTTGCTAGGAAGCCTTTACAGGGGAAGAACAAGACTCCATGCCCAATGGATGAGGCACCAATCTATCTTGTTTCCAACCACCCAAAAATTAAAATATGTTGGCATTATGATTCAGGTGTTGTCCTTGATGGCAACTCACTCAGAGGAATGATACAGGTGATGGAAACTCATTCAGAAGACAGATCATAGTGCAGCAGGTAAATAGAGAGATATAAGCAGGTTGACCATGAAAAAAGAGCGTATATACGCGGGTTAGCGAAGCAGAAGGAGCGTACGCGTATACACGCGGTTTAATAAGAGTAAAGGCGCGTACATGTTGGAAATCATGGTTTTGGTCCGTGGTATTTGGTCCATGGTATTTTGGTATTGGTCCATGGTATTTGGTCCGAAGTGACGACCCCAAGTATTGGGTTCATGGTATTGCTTCTACATGGTTTTGGACCATGGTATTGAGAGAAGCCTAAACCTATATAAGGAGAAGATCATTAGGCCAAGTGAGGAAAAAAAAAAGAGTGAGCAAGTGATGAACATCTGATAAAGTGTGAGATCTAGATGCTGGTTATGGGTTGGTGATGCCCTGCTTGATCTGAACCAAGGAGGCACTCATGTGAAGGATGATGAATGATGGATCGGGATCTCAAGGCTTGGAATGATTATCTTTATATGGGTTGAGTATGGATAGACTAGATCTATTGACGCATGTTTATGAATGTTATGATTTGGGTATGTTCTGATGTCTGAAATAGCTGCAAAGTTATGAGGTTGAATTTGCAGATCTGTACGCGGGTTGTCTTTGGTAAACGAGCGTATACACGCAGGTTGGGTTCGTCCAAGTAGCGTATACAGTATGAAGTATGATATTTGAAGTCGCTATTGGATCTGATTTTTGTTGCAGAGTTATGTAGACTGTGTTGTTTTCAGTGTTTCAGTATTGGGTGATTCAGAGAGTGGTGATTCAGATTATGATGTTGTGCTTCATGGATCCAGTCTGAAAATTGATGAAACGTGGTCCCTGGATGATTGTAGGCCGACACCTACGTACTGATAAACATATTGGCCAGTACAAGAGCCAAGGGGGTTGTAGCTCCCTTCTAGGAGTAGCTGGAAAACGAGTGAAGGTTGGAGCCTTCAATAGGCCAGCGCCTACGTACTAGTAAATGGAACGACTAGTACAAGAGCTAAAAAGGTTGTAGCCTTCTGCAGGTAGAAGCCTACGTACTGGTAAAGGATTGCACCAGTACATTGTAAAAGAAGTTTCTTATTAAAGGAAGATAGAAACAAATTGCAGCAGGTGGTTTTCACCCACATTGGGTTTCCACCTTATATCATGGTCTTCATGTGTTCTCTTTATGTGTGATGATCTGTTCTGTTTATTTTTCATATGGTTAATAATGTTCTAATGCATTCACTGAAGATGAACTAACTAAATCATAAAGGTTACTGGATGTACGCTAGTTTCTTTTAACACAGTCGCGTTTATACGCGGATATCCTTAACTGAAGTAGCGTATATGAATCTGAGTATGAAAATGAAAAAGTTTTACTGATTAGATAATACTGATTCACCCCCCCCTCTCAGTATTATTTCCAACACAAGCATGGTCAACCATGGTCAATCATTGCCTACCATGGTCCAACGTCACATTGTGAAAAATATTGTCTCTATATGAAAATAAACTTTAGTCAATAATGGTCCAACATTGCATTGTGATAAAGATATTCTTGATATTAAAATAAATCTTGGTCAACCATGCACAACAATGGTCCAAAGTCACATTGTGACGAGGATTGTTTGAATATGAAAATAAACCATGATCAAGTATGGTCAACATTGTTTATTTTAAGTTTTACAATATTTATCTTAGGATTTATATAGCTTGGGTTTATATTATTAATCTGTTGGGTTCAATATTATTCCCTTGGGTGCATACTCTCTTTGGTTTTTAGAATTAATGTTTTGATTGTATTATTCCCTTGGGTTTATAATATCAATCCCTTAGGTTTATTTATCGAAGCATTCGTATTTCTAGGGTTTAATATTATTACCTTAGGTTTATAATGTCAATCCCTTGGACTTATTAATTTCAGGGTTCATATTCCTATGTTTTAACATTATTCCCATGGGTTTAATATTATTTCCTTAGGTTCATAGTATTAATCCCATGGGTTTATTATTCCATTGGGTTTATAGTATCATGTTCAAACATGGTCAATCATGGTCAACCATGGTTAAATTTCCCATTGTGACAAAGATTGTCTCAATATGCAAATAAACCATGGTCAACTATTGTCAGCCATTGTCAACCATAGTCCCATGCCCCATTATGAAGAAAATGATCTCAATATGAAAATCAATCATGGAAAACCATTTTCAATCAAGATCAACCATGGTCACATTATGGGAGAGATTGTCTCGTATTCCAACATCACATTGTGACAAACAGGGTCAACCATGTTCCAACATTACATTGTTAAAAATTGTGTCTCAATATGAAAATTAACCTTGTGTGAACCATGTTCGAACATCGCATTGTAACAAATATTCTCTCAATATGAAAATCAATCATGGTCATCCCTGGAAAACCATGGTCCAACGTCGGATTCTGACATAGATTGTCTCAATATGAAAATCAACCATGATAAACCATGTTTGTTTTAGGGTTTATAATATTTATCTTCTAGTATATATACCTTTCCTTTACAGTATTAATCCGTTGAGTTTAAAATTATTCTCTTCAGTTTTAGTATTAATCCCTTGGTCATATTAATGCCTCATGTTTATAATATCAACCCCTTAGGTTTGTTAATCTAAGGGTTTATATTCCTGTGGTATAATATTATTGATACTAAGGTTTATAATATCATTCCTAGGGTTCAATATAAATCCATTGGGTTTATAATACATTGGGCTTTTAATATAAATTCCATGGGTTTATAATATTAATAATTTCTTACGCTTATAATGTTAATCCCTTCGGTTTTTAATATTAATCCATTGGGTTTATTAACCCCTTGTTGCTTTTTGTATCCTCATAATGTGCCATCAATTCTTCCGTAAAAATTGCCCAAGTGATAAATTGTTTATGAGAGCAAAGCCATTGATACCATACAAACTGATTTGGTTCCAAATATAAAGTTGCCATACGTACCTTTTGTGTGTTTTGCACATTATTGAGATCGAAAAATTGCTCCATCTGTAATATCCATGTTGCGGGATCCTTGCCATCAAACTTCCTCATATCGATTTTTGGAATATGGTGGTCTTCGATCCAACATTAGAGTCTATGGAATCATGATTAACATTTCTTTTGTTCGCATCATGAGTTTCCTTTAGTACCTTTCACCCTTATTGACTATTTCTTGTAGCAACTTAT
>APFE030799918.1:0-36089 GCA_000404065.3 Pinus taeda
TTCCAAGACTCACTCCATGATGCCATAACTAGTGGATGAACATCAACACACAAGGAAACAAGGGTTTCCTATACAAATGGGGGAAGTGAAGAAGGCACAAGGGTCTAGACCTGATCAGGGGGAAATCTCAGTATAATAACCTTTCTCTATATTCTCTCCTCCCTTTGGCCTTCCCTTTGGTGTATTTTTATACCAATTCCAAAGTAGTTTTTAAGTTAGGAATTGGTTTGGGACAGTTGAGGCCACGGGCACTAACAGGTGATCAGCAGGTAAAACCCGCGATCTCCGCCCGAAAATAAGGAGTTTTATAATTTTTTAAGTGTTTTAATACATATACGCGGGTTGGGTATGTATGAACCCGCGTATACAAGCGTTTAACTCAGGGCAATGTCGCGTACAGGGAATAAAACACTGTTTTTTAGATTTTGGACCAGGTCTGGAAGGACGGGTTTCCCTAGGCCATGGGTGTAGCTTCACAAACCATAATAGTGAGATTTGGAGCTATAACACCCAGGCTTTTTGAATGATGATCTTACTAGCCTGTAAAAGTAATTCTGGGAACTTCAAGAGGGAAGTTCTTCGTGAAAACTGAATCTGTCCTTACTGAGTCAATCTACTGACTTCTGCAATAACTTCCTCCATGATAGGGATTTCTATTCCTCTGACTCAAGAGTAGTTCTCATTCAAATTGAGTGTGAATTACTCTATAATCCTGTTGTCGAGTCCCTACAATTTGTTAAAGTAGACTTCCCAGCCTGCATTGATAAAAATCTGCCACACCTCTCTATTATTACAGACCAGGTTGGTATCCTCTGCTCGTGATGCACAACCAACCCACCCATTGTTGTAGAAATAGTAACATCACTTGGATGCAACCGACTATTGGGGAGAGAGTAACAACAACCAAATTAACAGTAATGGTGACAACATGGTGGAACACTGGGTAAAAGGTGGTGAAAGAGGCAGGTGATTTTTTGAAAAACACAAAGGATTATGGTGAATAATTATGGTAATTAATACATATGAATTGGAAAAGACTAATTTCTTATCGAACGTACATAATTCATATTCCAATGCATCGAAATGGTTTTATGAAATGATAGAATTTATTAGTGTACCATTCGCACAAGGTTTAATAATGATATGTGATAAGTCATTAATGTGTTTTCTAATATGTCGTCATTTACTTATGACGGCAGCGCCCACCTTAAATGTAACCATCCGCAACACATAAATGTCTCGTTGATGGAATATTCTAATTGAATCCAAAAAGTCAACGAAGGCATACCTGGCAACCTACCTGGTGGTGGAGTAATGATAGAGTAATTAGCAGAGTAACAACAACGATGGAGTAACAACAGTGGTAGAGGAACAACATCCAACACTTAGAAAATTTTCTAGGAGTAACAACACTGACGGAGTAATAGCAGTAGTGAAGTAACAACATTTAACACATAGAAAATTTTCTAGGAGTAATAGCAAAGGCGGAGTAATAGTAGTGTTGGAGTAACAACACCTAGGGAGTAACAACATTCGACACATAAAAACTCTTCCAGGAGTAGCAGCAGTGGTAGACTAACAACACCCAAGGAGTAACAACATCCGACGCTTAGAAAAATTTCCAGGAGTAACAATGATGACTACTACATGAAAAAATTGTTAGCTCCACATCATTGTATTTCGATAGAATTTCCTGCAAAAAGACAACCAAGTAAGTAGTGTATATATATGAATAGTATAATAATATATATTATATATATATATATATATATATATATTATATAATATAATACTATATTATATAATATACACATAATATATAGTATATTAACATAATATAAAGTAATATTATATACACAAGAGAATTCAGAGGAAGCATTCTCTACACCAGCAACCATCAAACTAGATTTATTAGAGAGATTTTTGGTGAAGGCATCCCTAGAAGTTGGATGGTTGTATAAATTTAGATGGTGTCCATTTACTAAGAAGGAAGAATGAGTATCATCTAATGTAACCAATCTAACTGTTCCATTATCAAACACAATGTCCACTTCATAAGGTCCTATCCAGCGAGTGCGAAGCTTCCCATTAAATTATTTAAAGCAGGAGTTGTAGAGTAGTGCACAATCTCCTTTATGAAACACCTTATTATTGATAAATTTAGCGTGCCATTTCATTCTCTCCTGTTGGATAGCAGTATTTTTTTTGGACAGCCATTGAACATATTTCATCTAACTCATTTAGTTGTTCCAGCTAGTGTTTTTGGGCCTTTGATAGGTCCAATCCTACTTCCAAAGTTTTTTTGAGTGTGTTGATCTCAAATTCTATCAGAAACATGGGGGATTTCCCATAGACTAACTCAAATGCTGAAAACCTAATTGTATTCCTCCATGTTGTGCTATATGACTAGAGAACCTCAAAAGGTTTCTAAGACCAACCTAATGATTTCTTGCTACAAATTCTGTCATGATATTTTACAATACCTTATTTGTACTTTCTACCTGTCCATTCACCTCGGGGTGGTATGGAGATGTCACCCTATGTTTGAATCTGTATTTCTAAATAAGCTTTTCTATCATGTGGAATGTGAACTACACTTGTCCATATGAAACAATCTCCCTTGGAGTACCATACCAAGGAAAAATCTCTTCAAGAAGAAAATCTGAAACCACCTGTTCTGTTGCTTTCGCAACAACTCTGGCTTCCTCTCACTTAGTCATATAATCAGTGCAGACCGGAATGTGAACCTTTTGATGAGAGGATGGGTTAAATTTCCAACGAAGTCAACTTTCCACTTCTCAAAAGGCTTTAGGACTACTTAGGGTTGCAATATCAGTTGATCAGACTTTCTAGGTTGTCTCATGCTTTGAAAACTATTGCATCCTCGGACATAATCTCGAGCAACCCGAAAAATAGATGGCCAATAATATCCCATTTGCAACACCTTGTGTCCTGTTCTTTTATCTGCAAAACTCCCTCCACAAGGGCCATCTTGGGCAGCCTTCAATATCTCATAAACATCTTCCTCAGATACAGAACACTGAATCTGCTGATCAACCCCTGTGTGAAAAAGGTATCCCGCCATCCATGAATATCGAGTACTATGAAGAAGAATTATCTTTTTTCCCCCATATGACAAGTGACGAGATGCCTTCCCTATATCAAGATAGTTACCAATATCTTCATACCACAGAGTGTTAGAAAAAATCGCAAAAAGATGTTCATATGGAAAACTATCTTCTAAGGGTGTACTTTCAAAATTATTATCTAGTCTAGATAGAAAATTAGTGACCACATTATTCTTTACTAGTTTATCTACTATGGTAATGTCAAATTCTTGAAGCAACAACAACCATCTTGTAATACAACTAGGGGTAATGGGTTTATTCATCAGATCCCTGATTGTTGCGTGATCAATCTGTATAAATGTAGGATAACAGGTAATATAATGTTAGAACTTGTTAATGGCGTAGATGACAACAAAAACTTGTTTTTCAATCACTGTGTATTTTAACTCGGCAGGAGCCAAGTTCTTACTAACATAGTGAACTGCATATCGTAGCTTGTCTACTTGTTGTCCCAAGACTACCCCAACTGCTGTCTAAGAGGCATCAGCATGGATATGAAATGGTAATGTCTAGTCCGATCCTCGAAGCATCAGAGTTCTACAAACAAGTTCATTGATCTTCATAAAGGATGCATCACAGTCATCCATCCACAAAAAATCTACATCTTTTGTCAGCAATTGAAAAAGTGGATGTGCTATCTTAGCAAAATTGATAAAGCTATGTACTTGTGTGGGTGTTTTGGGTATGTGAAAGTGCAATATTACCTCTATCTTAAATGGATCCATCCGAATCCCAACAGTTGAAAGCAAATGTCCCAGAATTATTCCTTCCTCCATCATCATGTGGCGCTTCACTGTACTCAAAGAGACATGCATCTGTTTACATCTTTCAAGAACATTTTCCATATTTGCCAATCCTTCTACAAATGAGTTACCATATGGAGTAAAATCGTCCATATATATTTCAACACTTTCATTCACCAAATCAGAGAAAATACCTAAAATTTCCCATTGGAATGTTGCAGGCGCATTAAAAAGACCAAATGGAAAGACTCGTTATATGAAAGTTCCCCAAGGGCATGTGAATGTATTTTTATCCTGATCCTCGGGAGCTTTCTAGATCTAGTTGCACCCACTAAACCCATCTAGGAAATAGAAGAAATTCTTTCGAGCTAAAGTATCGAAGACTTGGTCAATGAATGGTAAACATAAATGGTCTTTCTATGTTGCCTTGCTTAATTCTCTATAATCTACACATATCCACCATTTACCATTTTTCTTGGGAATGATTAGCTTTCTGAGATGGGGTAAATAAATCCTACATCCAACAACATTTGAAGTTTTTTCAAGGCAGGGTTTATTCTCCCTTGGGGATGTCTCACAAGATGAAAATCCTCTTTCATGTATATATGATGGTTACATAGATTGGTAGGAATCCCCTTCATGTCTGTATACTCCCAGGTGAAGGATTATTTGTCATTTTGGAGAATAAATTGGAGTTGTTTTGTCTGGGATTCTGACATATTTGGGTTAATATTCAGGGTCTTTCTTGTCTCTATCTTTATATAAATGATGTCATGGGACACTATTGTAGGCAGTTCTTGAAATCCATATGTTGTTTCAATACTTTCCTGTGTTTTATAGCTCAAGATAGATTCTAGAATTTCCGGGTTTAAGTCTAAAACAAAACAGGAGTTGCTAATGAAGGTAGTAATTATATCTTCCTCCATTTCTATTTTCAGCTGAAGGGCCTGCCCAATAGTAAGAACTGGTCTTAATTATTCATCTTCAGACTCGAGCTCTTCCTTGGTAGAGGTTTCCTATGTCAAAATGGTTTCATTGATGGGATAGGTTTTGCCAGAGGATATAACAAAAGGTTTTTAATAACCTGCCCATTTGAGATAACCATATTTCCATAATGACACCCAATGTAGTCATTTTCAGTTTCCAACCACTGTCTTCCTAGAATCCAGGGGTGGCCATCAGCTGGGGACTATGTTTGTAACACTAGGAAACCCATAGGATAATTCCATGACTAAACTAATATTTTAATGTCTTCTAATTTTCCAACTGGTTTGATTGTAGATATATATGCTAATTCTAAAATAGTAGGTGTATGTTTGAGGTTTTGAATACCCAATGTATGCATGGCCTCAACAATGATGACATTTATAGCAACACTAAAATCTAACAATACATTCAGAATTTCCACTCCATTAATTTGTACAGTTAGAATTAGGCTCCCCAAATCCACATATTTCACAAGAATAGGCCTTCCTAGAATAAAAGCTAATAACTTTCCCATCACATAAATAGTGAGTGGGTCCCTTGATTTCTTTTGAGAGCTTTTATCACAATATTCCCTAAGATTTTTTGCATATATAGGTACATCCCTCAAATCTTGTAATTGGGGAATATTAACAAAAATATTTTGTAACTCCCCTCACAAGTCAAAATTAGCTTGAGGGATCTTTTTACTCAAGGCCAACCTATTAGAAAACTATATATTACAGAGCAATGGAACACATAAAATATTGTAAAAATAAAAACGCAGAAAACACATAAAACAAGAGAGACACATATATATGTGGTTCACCCAATTTGGGCTACGTCCACCCAGAACAGCCAATCCTTCCATTATATTATCCAGCAAAATGAAGAGACACAACCTACAACAGATCTGCTGTAATATCCTCTATTTTCTTTGACACTCTCACCTCTTTGCTTCTCGCTCAAAAAATACACATATATATCATAGCCTTGATACAATGCCCTCAAATAAAGAGAGGGTTTGCTTCTAGGGAAAAAAACCCTAAACTAAACACAAGGTCTACGATCAGATCATCTGCCTAATGAATGGCCCAGATTGACTAGAAATTACTACATTTTACAAGGCAATTTTACATCTGTTTTTAGCTTCGGGGCACTGCCCTTGAACCCCCGCTAAGGGACTGCTAGCCCCCGGACCCCCTAACCAGGGGGATCGGCCCCCCCGGACCCCCATGAGGGGTGTACAAACTTTCTGGGGCATACTTCCACATGAAACAAAGACCTCTAAACAATCATGTTCCATACTCAACAATCTCCCACTTGGAGAATGATTGTAGTAACTCCAACACTGCTTCATTTGCTCGAGAATGACTCCTCTTTGGACCTGACTATTTCTCATCTTTATCGTCATCCTTGAAGACCAATTGAAGTTGAATATATTCTTAGTTTCTCCCTGGTTACAACTTTTGTTAGCATATCTGCAAGATTCTGGCTAGTGTGTATCTTTTCTAGCTTCAACTCTCCATCTTCCAACACTGATCGTATGAAATGGTACTTTAGCTATATGTGTTTAGTCCTAGAATTTAATGTTAAGTTCTTTGCAAGATGAATGGCACTTTGGCTATCACTATATAACGTGCAAATATCATGCTCCTTACCCAATTCACCCAGAAACCTTTGTAACCAAATCATTTTTTTACTAGCCTCTGTAGCAGCAACATACTCCGCTTCTGTTGTTGAAAGTGCAACAACACTTTGGATTTTTGAAACCCAACTGATAGTTATTCCACCTATAGTGAATACATATCCTGTAGTGCTCCTCCTATTATATTTGTCACCTACCATATCTCCATCAACATATCCCTCTAGAGAAATGTTTCTACCACCAAAGCATAACACTTGATTTGTGGTACATTTCAAATATCTGAGAATCCATTTCACTACCATTCAATGTTCCTTTCTTGGATTGTTCATGTACCTGCTTCCAACTCCTGCTACATGTGCAATATCAGGCCTTGTGCAGACCATTGCATACATTAATCTTCCAACTACTGATGCATATGGAACTTTAGACATATAATCCATGTCTTCTTAAGTCTTTGGGCACGTTTCATTACTATGTTTGAAATGGCTAGCAAAAGGTGTACTAACTGGTTTTGCATTGTGCATATTAAACATTTTCAACACCTTTTGTATGTACTCATTCTGAGACAATGTTAATTTGATATTTTTCCTATCTCTAGTGATTCTCATACCAAGGATTTGTTTTGCAACTCCCAAATCCTTCATTGCAAATGAGTTTTGCCAATTTTCTTTTCAGCACATTTATTTCCTACATGTTAGACCCTGCAACAAGCATGCCATCTATATACAATAACAATATAATAAATCTTCCATAATTTTTCTTTTCAAGATAAACACAATGATCAGAGTGACATCTAGTATAACCTTGTTCAGACATAAACTTGTCAAAATTTAGATACCACTACCTTGGAGCCTCTTTTAAGCCATACAAGCTCTTCTTCAACCTGCACACTATTTTCTCCTTCCCTTTCACCTCATATCCTTGTGGCTACTGCATATATATCTCTTCCTCCAAATCCCCATGGAGAAAGGTGGTCTTTACATCTAACTTCTCAATATGAAAATTTTCAACTGCTACTAGACTTAAAATAGTTTTGATTGAAGTCATTTTACAAAGAGGAGAAAATATTTCATCAAAATCAATAACTTTCTTTTGTGCAAACCCCTTCACCACAAGTCTAGCTTTGTACCTTTGTTTTCCTCCATCTTCTTTCTTCAAGCTGTAAACCAATTTATTCTTGAATGTAGTTTTTCCTGCAGGCAACTTGAATAAGTCCCAAGTCTGGTTATTCATTAAGGAGTCCATCTCTTCTTCCTTGGCTACGTCCCACTTCTTCCCGCTTTCAACCTGCATTGCTTCTTCATAACATTCGGGTTCACCAGAATCATTCAACAATAAATAATATAACGAAGGAGAGTATTGTTTAGGGGGTCTACTTATCCTGGTAGATCTTCTAACACCACTTTCAGGTGTTTTGGATGCCTCTTGCTATTGTGGTGGTTGCTTTTATTATGGTTGTTCATTATTATTATTTTCAGGCACCTTTACTTTTTCAGTGATTTCATCAAGAACTGTGTATTCCTTGTTTTCTTTTCCCTGTTTCTTTTCCTGCAACTGATTCTTATACAAGACCTTTTCATTGAATATTACTTCTTCGCTCCTAATGATTTTGTGATTTTCGTAATCATATACGTGATAACCAGAATAATTAACACCATTTCCAATAAAGGTACGTTTCTTTGACTCTGCCTCAAGCTTTGTTCTATTTTCTTTATCAATATGTACAAAGGCCTCACAAACAAAAGCCTTTAAAAAGGAGTAGTTTACCTTTTTACCTGTCCATGCTTCCTCTGGAACACCACCATCCAAGGAACTTGAAGGCCCTCTATTTATTAGATAAACAACAGTATCTACAGCATATACCCAAAACTGTAAAGGCGATCCTGCATGCAATCTCATGCCCCTTGCACGCTCCATGATTGTTCTGTTCATCCTTTCTGACACACCATTTCCTTATGGTGTTCTTGGAATTGTCTTTTCTCTATGAATTCCATGCTCTCAACAGTACCTATCAAACTCTTTGCTGCAATATTTACCTCCATTGTCTGATCTAAGACATTTTAATTTCTTTCCTGTCTCAATCTCATCCAAAGCTTTCCATTTCTTGAATGTATCAAATACATCAGATTTATTCTTAATACAATAAATCCAAGTTTTTCTAGTTGCATCATCAATAAAAGTAACATAATAATGAGAGCCACCAAGATTTGATACCTAAGTAGGTCCCCATACATCTGTATGTACAAGCTCTAATTTTTCACTTTTATTTTCTTTCCCAACTCTGAGAAATTGGCCTTTCTTCTGTTTTCCATAAATGTAATTCTCACAGAAGTCCAAATCAACATTCTTCAAACCCGACAAAAAATTCCTTGAGTGAAGAATCTTCATCCTTTTTTCACTCATGTGTCTGAGCCTATGATGCCATAATGTTGCATCTGCTCCTTTGGAAGTTAAAGCATTAACAAAGTTAGAAATACCATTGCATAAATACAATGTACCAACCCTTTTTCCTTTTTCTATTACCAAGGATCCTTTGGTGACCTTCCAAGATTTATCTGTGAAATTTGTCACACAACCTTCACCACTTAACTGCCTTGTTGAAATCAAATTTTTCTTTAGATTTGGAACATGCCTTACCTCCTTTAGTAGCCATTGGTTTCCATTCTGCTGTTTTACAAGAACCTTACCCATTCCAACAATTTTACAGGGTTATCATCACCCAAATGAACTTGTCCAAAATCTCCTTGAACATACTCATGAAACTATTTCTTATCAAGTGTGGCATGGAATGAGGCCCCTAAATCTACCACCCAGGAATCAGTAATATTTTCTCAAGAAAGAATCAAAGCATCTTGTAACAACTCACCTGTCACATTTGCTTGATGATTGTTTTCTTACTGTGGATCTCCTTCTCTTCCCTTTCGAGATCTACAACCTTTCTTTAGGTGTCCTTTCTTTCTACATTTCCAACACACTATCCCTGATCTGGACATGGATCTGCCTTTAGTTGATTTACTGCAATATCCTGAGCTCTTTCCACTTTCCATTTTTCTTCCCCTAGAATCTACACTCAAAGTATTACCCGATGTCTCACTGAAGCTTTTCCGTCACATTTCCTCGCTAATGATAGCACCAACAACATCATCCAACTTTAAAGTACTAGATCCAAAAATGGAGTTACTGATGGCCATTACTAAACCATTCCAACTTTCTGGTAATGAGCACAAGAATAACAAAGCTATAACTTCATCATCAAATTTTACCCCTACAGAACATAACTGACTTGTAACAGATTTAAAATAATTTAAATGCTCAGTAACAGATCCACCTTCCGACATCTTCATATTAAATAACTGTTTTATAAGAAATACCTTGTTTGAGGCCGAGGGTTTTTCATATAGTTTCTCCAATGCCTTAACCAAACCCTCTGTTATTGTTTCCTTCAAAATGTTGAAGGTGACCGATGCTACGAGGCACAACCATACTGTTCCAAGTGCCTTTCTATGAGAAGGCGCCATTCTTTATCTATCATACCCATCAGAATCATTGTTTTTCCGCCCAATGGTAGGTATAGATCTTTCTGATACAGATAATATTCCATCTTCATCTTCCATAACGAGAAGTTTTGGCCATTAAATTCTCGACCATAAACTTACCATCTTCCGCCATTACTCCCACTCGAATGAGGAACCCTTCTTTCCTACAAGTTTATCTGCCAAATAGATCTTCGACTCTGATACCAGTTGTTAGAAAATTATATAGTACGAAGCAATGGAACACATAAAATATTCCAGAAATATAAACACAAAAAATGCATAAAACAAGAGAGACACAGATTTATGTGGTTCACCTAATTTAGGCTATGTCCACCCTGAAAACCTAGTCCTTCCTTTATATTATCCATCAAAATGAAGAGACACAACCTACAAAAAATCGACTGTAATATCCTCTATTTTCTCTCATAGTATCACCTCTTTGCTTCTCGCTCCAAAAATACATATATATATCACAACCTTGATATAATTCCCTCATAGAAAGCGAGGGTTTTCCTTCTAGGGAAAAAAACCCTAAACTAAACATAAGTTCTACCGTTAGATCATCCACCTAATAAACAACCCAGATTTACTAGAAATTAATATATTTTACAAGGCAACTTTATATTTGTTTCTAGCTTCAGGGGCACTACCCCTGAACCCCCTCCGAGGGACCGCTGGCCCCCGGTCCCCCCAGCCGGGGGGGATCGCCCCCCCGGACCCCCGCGGGGGGGACAAGTCCCCCCACGTGGAGGGGTGTACAAAATTCCTGGGGTATAAATCGGCTAAAGCAAAGACCTCTAAACAATCATGCTCCATACTCAACGCAACCTTTCAGGATAGGGTAGGTCAACTTGGTTTTCTGGAGTAATTAGCAGTTGAGGAGGTGTTTGATTGTTACTAGCTTGGTTTGACCTCTCTTCAACTGTTTCTGGTTCTTTATTCTCACTGCCAACTTATTCAATAATAATAAGTCATGGCTAAGCATCTACTACCCACCCAGATCTCAAGTTCATTTCATAAAGTTATCTAGTAGAGATACTATAGAAAGCCAGGTTGAGGGTTTCAATTTGTTGAGTGTTGTTATTGTTAGGATTCAGATTGGGTTGTATAGGAAGTTGAACAGGCAGATTACCAAGAGGTATGTCAAAGGGAAACTGAAGTTGTTAGTTTGGTATTGATTAAGGAAACTATCCCGGAGGAGATGGTCCACGCTAGTTCGAGGCCCATGAAGAATTCAAACTATTTTGAGGAGCCCATTATTGCTAGGGTGGAAATTGATATTGAAGCCACATAGGTGAATAAGGCATGGACTGAGGACCCATATTAAAACTATTAAAATACTGAGATGGATCTTGAAACATACCTTGCTTTACGGTTGGTGGCCTATGTTTCCATGTCTTTTTGGATCCCATGAAGTATAGTTGATCCACCTCTTCGCATGTCCCTTGAAAGACTACCTCCAATCCTTGCAAGGAGGGGCATGAACTTGTTGTATGGCTTAACTCATAGATTGCACATTCTTCAATGGAGTTCAATGGACATTCTTTAGATGGATGTTTCTTCCTACACTTTGAGAAAAATATAGCCATAGTCTTTTCCAATTCCATCCATTTATGTTTTACTGATAGTGTGTCCATCTATACAAATAGGGTACTCAAGATATTAGTTCTTAAGTTATCGAGCAGGTTTCCAATTTGTACTTTCGTGACACCTCCACCAAATACTTTTGTTGATCGAATTCCTTGTTTATTCCTATCAGCTCCCCTCGAGCACTAGATGTACATCTCATGGATGGTATCTAAGTCCTCTTTTGATATATATCCCTTTCCTACTATGTCTGACAGTTCCAGAGAGTCTTCTCGAAAATCCTGGAGAAGGATAATTTTCAAAATGTTCTTATCTAGGTTAGAATGACCTAACGTCTACAACGTGTACTTAAAATGTTCCACACAATCCTATATATTCTCGTATTCCTTCTGCATGAACTTAAAAATTTCTTCCCTAATATCCCGAGATTTGTAGCAATCCTGATATTTCTCTAGAAAATTGGTTTTCATCCCATGCCATGTGGAGATAGCCTTTCCTACTAGACCCATAAACCATCACAGGGCTGTCCCTTTTAATGTAGCAGGTAAGATCTTCAGTTTTTGTTCATCGATTATGTAGTCATATCCTCGACACACAATATCAAATTCAAATAGGAACGTATCGGGGTCTTCAGAAGTCAGCCCATGAAATCTAGGTAAAGTTTTCAAATGAATTAGCTTCGTTGGTGCACCAGTCCTAAGATTCCTAATTGGGAAGTCAACAGTAGAGGTTGGGGTTGCCATAAATATTTTCCAATAGTCACTGGGAATTTTAGCAGGTTCTGCAAGGAATGATGGACGAGGTGTTATCAAGGAATTTTGGGTTGTCTTAACAACACTCCCCCTAGTATCCCATGGTGATATGAATACCATTTCAGGTCTTTCCTACCTACCATATTGGCTTAATTCCTCAAACCTTCTGCTTGCAACTTCCTCTTCCTTTGTTACCAGCAGTGATACTCCTTGATCAAGTACACTATTGCATACTTCTTCTGCTACAGTGGTTGTTCAACATATTGTCCCTCTGATTTCGCTCGAGTCCTTTCCCTCACAACAGCATGAGAAGATGCCTCAGATTCAACTTTTGTGATGATTTGTTGGATATAAGTGTTCCTTCCCAAATCGTGTCCTCCTTTCTTCAGGGCTTTTCCTTTGCCCCATTTATTCGAATATTTGTTCATACAAATTGGTAGTGGGAAACATCTAAATTAAGTCACTATGCTCAAGACCTGGAGTAAGGTGGCAAAGGACCATTCCCTCCCTAAAATGAAAGGTTCAGTTTTAGCAGACAAGAAAAGAAAATGACTGAACGAAAATCCAAGTCTCGGGACTTGGAGCAGAGTGTCAAAGGACCATTCCCTCCCTAGGACAAGAGATTAGACAAGAAAAGAAAATGCATGAAAGGAAATCTAAGGCTTAGGACTTGGATTAAGGTGTTAATGGACTATACCCTCCCTAGGACAAGAGATTGGGTTTTAAGAACTCAGGAAAATTTAGCACAACCAACCAAAACAAAATGACTCAGCCCAAAAATGATAAAAAGTAACAGAAATCAAAATACTAACATCAACACTTAGAGCAGGGTAGCATTTCACTCCCTAAGGTGAGAGATTGATCCTTTGGTCAATGCAGATCATGTCTTGCACCTTGTTAGCCTTCCCCAGAAACGACGCCAAAATGTTGGTGCCCAAGTGTGAATAAACTATTCCACTCTTTTCCACATTAATTTATCAATCCAAGTGTGTACATTTTTCGAGGTAACGCTTAAGGTATATTTAGGGGCAAGGTTAAAATCTAACATAAACAAAGGTTTCACAACTAAAGAATCAACTGTAACATTAATTAGAAGTAAATTACAAGACTTACAAAGGCATCCACAACAATTAATTAAAGAGTTGTAACAACAATAAGAAATCAACACACAATAGAAGAAATAACACACATAAAGGAAAATACGCAGCACCTGATCAGAAGAGAAGGCCCATGTTTCTGATCAGGGCTGCATTAACTCACAACTAAGAGAAGAGCAACAAATTTGCTCGCATTCAATTAATATATGAAGAATTGTTACAATGTTTATCTCTGCACGGCTACCCCTTTGCATAGGAATAAAACCGCCTTTTGTAGAAATACATGGGAAAGACATATTCCCCATTTCTCGTAACTAATGCCCAAAAATATACAACTATTAGAACAAAAATAATTATCGAGAGAGAGAGACAGAACAATAAAGATCCAAAATAAGCTTGGGAGTACCTGAGAGTCGTTATGTTGTTGCAACGTTGCCGAACAACTGTTGTAAACATGGGGCTACTGCTGCAAGTTGTGAATGCAATATCTGTTCATCGAAATCTGTGGAAATGGAAAAGTTTAGTAGTTCACATAGGTAAAAACCCATGACCTTAGTTCATCAATTAAATATTCTAGGAGATGTTAGAAGGGAGGGTTACCTTGTAATTTTATCACAATTAATGCATATCATTGGTGCAAAAAGGATGAAAGGATAGGTGAAAATGTAAGGAAAAGATAGGCGGATTTTGTGCCCAGTGGGCACTTCCCTCAGCCTCACCATTAGGCTTACTAGCCTCTGCATAGCTCCTAGTTCGTCTGCGTTAGCTCCTACCTCTCTGCGTTAGCACTCGGCCTCCCTGCATCACCCATATAGGTCCTCGAATGATTGCGTAGTTCTGCTACCTCTACATCTGGGTGAGAGGCTTAGCATCCGCCTCTCTCACCTCCATGCTAGTCCTCTGGTGTTGTTCTTGACTCTCTATTCCATACTCGTTGCCTCTTGCTACTCTCTAGACCACTAGTTCATATTTCTTAGCTAACCATGCTCCAAAAATCGAGTTGATTGGTCTCCCTCAGTATGTTCTGCAACTGATCCTCAAGCCTCTCCTTATACTTTTCTTGTTGGTCCTTCAATGGTCGAGATTAAATCTCTAATCAATGGCTAATATTAGATTTGGCTTGATCCATGAATTTTGGAACGTTCTAACCCATTTTATATTAATACCCATTAATATTTTATTTTTCCTAAGTTTATACTTAGGAACTCCATTCAAAATATTAATTTTTTTAATATCTCTCAAAGTAGTCAGAATCTACCCAAACCATTTCTGATTCTTCGATATCTCATGTGATTTATCCTCTCCACCAATGTTCATGGCTAGAGAACATCCGATGCTACCCCAGATAAACACTCCCTCTTAGCAAGGATTGTGCTCTAGTAATACTCCACCCTAAGCATCACTCTGGCAATACAGCACCAGTACCTGTGTTGATGCTAGGCCTTGCCACCTAAAATCCTATACACTGCTGCCTCCTGTACTACTACCCATGGCTCTACCTCTACCATTGTTGCATCAGTACGAAAATTCCCTCTACATCCATGCTGGTGCTGGTCATTTCTCCCAGCATTGCATCTGCACTACAACTCCCTCTGCCTATGTGTTGTTGTTGCTCCTCCTTCCCAACACTGCATCTACACTACAACCTATTCTCATCATGTTGCATCGTGGTACTGTTGAATGCTACTTCACTACAACATCACCCTCATTTCTACTATTGAAATAGATTCTTTATCATCCCCATCTTTTCTCTAAAATAATCAAACCTTGTTCTTCTAAGGGCCTTGGTGAGGATGTTTGCTACATGTTCTCCTCTGGAGTGTAGCTCAACTATACATCTCCTCGTTGGACATAGTCTCTGATAAGGTGACATCGGATATCAATATTCTTCGATTGATCATGAAACATTGGATTCTGAGAGAGCTTTATTCAACTCTCATTATCACACATGATCCTAGTCACCTCCATCTTTCTTCTAAATAGGTTCACAAGAAGTTTTTGAACCTATATGGCCTCGCATGAAGGTGTGCTCACAACCATATATTAAACCTCAGCTGAGCTTAGAGCTACGAAATTCTATTTCCCACTACACCAGGAGTTCATTCGTGATTGAATGTTGAAACACTACCCAAAGGTACTTCTCCAATCCAATGAAATTCCATTCCAATTTGCACCAATAAACGACTCAATCTGATACCCTTACTCCTAGTGTACAAGAGTCCATAATTGACTGTTCTCTATATATACCTGAGAACATGTTTGACGACTGCCAAGTGTGCTCTCTTCACCTCCACCATGAACTGACTGAGGGTGTTGATAGTGTAACAAATGTTTGGCTTGGTATTGACCAGATACATCAAGCACCCTATGAGGTGCTTGTATAAGGTGTGATCAACATGCTTGTCTTCTGATGCATCTATTTTCTTCTAGTAGATGACCATAGGAGTAGCCATGGGTCTACAATCCCCATCCTGTATCTCTTTAGAATTTTTGTAGCATACCTCCCTTGTCCAAGGAAGATCCCCCATTTTTCTGTGAAACATCCAACCTTAGGAAATAATGGAACTATCACAAATACTTCATGTAAAATTATGTGGCTAGATTCTTCTTGCAGTTCCCGATGAGCCTGGATGATCCTGTCAGGAAGAGATCGTCCACATATAAAACTAGGATTAGAGGCTCATTCTCTACAACCAAATAGTAGAGATTTGGATCTGCATTACCCTTAACAAATCCCATCTTCTACAAGTAGCCATCAATTTTACCATACCGTGATCTACGTGCACGTTCCAACCCATACAAGGCTTTCTTCAAACTACATAAGTGAGACTTCTTCTCAAGTGTCTCAAACCATTCTGGTTGTTCAATGTATACCTGTTCTTCTATCAACCCATTCAGAAATTTCATTTTGAAATCCATCTGATGAATCTCCCATCCCATCTATGCTATAAGAGATATCACGGTTCTAATATATGTATACCTAGTTACTAGGGAAAGGTCTCTTTGTATTCAGTTCCTTCCTTCTAAGAATACCCATCAACCACAAACATAGCATTGTATTTTTCCACATTGTCATTTGCATTGTATTTAATATTTTGGATCCAACTCAATCCTACCACTCATTTGTCTTGAGGCCTTCGCACTACCTCCCAGACATCGTTCACCTTTATGGAGTTGTACTCCACTACCATCACATCCAACCAAACCTGATTTTGAGCAGCTTCCTGAAAAATCGCAGGCTCCCCATCCTAAGCTACTAATTACTAATATATATATGGTTGTTTTTGCTCCCTCTTATTGTTACTTCGTGCACTGATGAGATCCTCTTCCTCTTGCAGATTCTGATGAAGTTACCTACTCATTCTTCCTATGCCAGCAAGTGCTTCTATTAGCTCCTCCTCCTCCTATGATTCTTCCTGATCTGAGGAATAATTCTTTATTTCTATTGGTTGAAGAAGTTTGACCAATGACTCCTCTTTTGACTACTCTTCAGAAGGCATTTCTCGAGATTTTCCAAAAGTCATGTCCTCCATGAACTTAACATCTCGTCGAACTCCTACCTTCCTGCTCCCTTGAAGATAGATTCTATATGGATTAGAATTCATGATATATCCACTAGATACCCTTTCTATTCAATTTGATCCAGCTTCTTCCTCTTTTCCTGACGTACGTGGCAATATTCTAAGCTCCCAAATATCCTGAAATGACAAACTTTAGGCATCTTCCTTGTGAATACTTTCTCTAGAGTAATCTTACCTAAATCCCAATGACTAGTTCTATTCTGAACATAGACTGTCGTGTTGTATGCTTTGTCTCACAGAAATTTTGACATATCATGATCATACATCATGGCCCTAGCTACTTCTACGATAGTCCTGTTCTTCCATTCTGCTACTCCATTCTGCTCCAAATTGTAAGGAGTTGTCCACTCTCTTCTAGGACCCTCCTTATCACAAAAATTAGTGAAGCCCTTATCGAAATATTCTCCACCATTATTTGAACATAAAATTTTTATTTTCTTCTGATTTAGATTCTCCACCAGAGCCTTGAACTCTTTTAATCAACATAAAACCTTGTCCTTGGTTTTCAGAAAATAAATCCAAATTTTCCTTTTGTGGTCATCAATAAAGGTGACAAAGTACTCGACACCACTAAGAGATTTTGTGGACATAGATATCTGAGTGTATCAATCCTAGTACACTCTTGGCCCTGATTTCACTTTAGGAAATGCTGCTTTGGCATACTTTCATAGAGCACATCCTCTTCATACATCATCTCATTTTGTACTAAGATATGGAACTCCTGTTATAGTGTTCCTCAAAATTATTAGAGCCCCATGTTACAATTGTACCATTCTTCTGTACCATAGTTCATTGAAATCCTTGTCTCCATGACTACCTATTAGTGCCATTGGTGACTCTAGTTGTAGTCTCTACAACCTGTCACTTTTGATCCTGATCTGCATTTTCTATTTGCAAAGAAGGTGTTTAACGTATAATTTCTATTTGATGAAGAAAACGTCATAGACTTTCCATTGAATATGCGACATGGAAAGTAAGTTCAACCCCAATCCTGGTAAATGAAACACATTTGTAGCACGAAACCACTCTCACATTTCTATTTGAAAAACTATGGTACCCTTCACTACTGGAGTATGCTTTGCCTTATTCCCCATGGTGATCCGAACATCCATCCTTTCCTCCTGATAATCTAAGAAACATCCCCGGATTCCCATCATATACCCAGGCACTCCACTGTCTATATACATACCTCTAATCATGCAGTTCTAGTCACACAAGCCACTTCTTCTTCTAGCCTCAAAGACAACATAGAGAAATCGAAATTAATCTCTTGTGCAATTTTCTGAAAATCTGTGCGAGCCTCCTGATGTAGATGCCTCTTAATCATGGTCTTGAACGATAATTCATTTTCCTTTCCTATCTCTAATTACTTTCTCTGATACCATGTGAAAATTCTATCACTGCAGCAATTGATTTATTTTACCTACTTATTTTCTATTAAGTTATTTATGAAAACTCTTCAATAAACGTTAAAAAAAAAAAATTCTTCACATATCAAACCATAATACAGAAAAAATACATGAACAAGAACCAAACACATCAACACAAATATTTTGGGCAATTGTCCGAGAAAAACCCAATGCGGGAAAACTGGTGCAGCAAAGGAGGATTTTATTCTTCAACAATTCTTCAATACAACTAGGGGCCAAATTGGTTTACCCAACACAGAAAAATTCCACTGCACATCTCCCAATCTCAGCATCAGGCTTGCTGGCTTATGCATAGCTCTCAGTCCCTCTGCGTCAGCTCTTGCCTCTTTCTGTCACCACTGAGCCTCTCTATGTCACCCATGCAAGCCCTCTGGTGACTCTGCAGTTATGCTACCTTTGTGTTTGCCTGAGAGGCTCTGTGTCCCTCTCTCTCACATCTATGCTGGTCCTCTGGTCCTATTCCTGACTCTCTATTCTATTCCTAGTACCTCTTGCTACTCTCCAGACAACTAGTTTGAATTTCTCTGCTAACCCTACTCCACAAATCGAACTGATTGGTATCCCTCAGTATGTTCTCTAACTAACCCTCAAGCCTCTTCTTATATTTTTCATGTTGGTCCTTAAACGACCAATATTAAATCTCTAATCAACAACTAAGATTAGATTTGGCATGATTCATGACTTTTGGAACCTTCTAACCTAGTTTTATATTAATACCCATTAATATTATATTTTTCCTATGTTTGGACTTCAGAACTTCATTAAAACTAATAATCATTTTAATATCTTTCCAACTGGTTACAATCTACCCAAACCATTTCTGGGTCCTGGAGATCTCATGTGCTCTAGCCTCTCAACCAATTTTCATGGCTAGATCACATCTGATGCTACCCCAAATCAACACATCGGTTGGGCTTGGAGCCTGCTGCTACTTCCAAATAGTCTACTACAGGGGTTCCTGTAGTACTACTACATGAAATCCTATAACTACCCCTTTTTTTATTTATGTGGCCCATCATTTTCTTGGAAGGTGAATAGATATCATAGTGAGTGGAAGGTGTGGCCATCGATTTGTAGGTGAGGTAGGTTGCTCGTGGTATGCCCCTTTGATATTTCTTTGTTTCTTCTCTCTTTTTTTGTTTATTTTTTATTTTATTATTATTATTTTCATGGACAGAAAGGGTGACATGATCATGAAGGGTATTGGATGAGATGTGGTGAATCTAATGACCTTCTTGTTTCATCCAAAATAGGTCTGCATCATGATTTTTTAATCAGAGTTCATTTGCTATAGATTTTCAAGACTTCCTGTAGTAACTACAAGAAATCCTGTAAAGTCACAACATTGTCTGAAAATCGGGTTCTTCTATTGTTGGAGATGAGTATGGATGAATGAACATTGGGGTCATGGAGGAGATGAAATGGATGAAGAAAAACAATGGGTTTTGCATGGCACGATACCCTCTAATCTATGTGTCCATTATCTTCTTGAACACTTGCAAAAACCATAATTGTTATGAGTGGGAAGGTTTCAGGTCCCTATCATTATTTTTGTGCTTTTTTCTCTTTTCATTTTTTTGAAATATATCTTGGTCACTTTAAAGGAGGTTTTCACCCAGGTTTTTTTTTTTCACTCTTGGGCCACCTCAAGGAGGTTTTCAACCCAAAAGTGGGCCTGAGGTGCCTCATGGACGTTTTCACCTAGGATTCTTATTTTTTTATTTTTATTTCCATAGACTCAACAGTCTTCATGGATTTGGTGAGGTGGAAGACAAGACTCCTTAAATCACCATTACCTTCTTACTGATACTATAGGTGAACACCTTCTTTGACAAAGAATTTATGTAAACTTTCAATCTATACCCATTGAAAAGCAAGGGGATACCTTCTTCATCAATGGTTCTTATCTGGTGAATCCCATTGTTAGGGCACTTTTATATCACATTTGTGCCCAACCATCCAATCATGAACTTGCCTTTGAAGTATTTGAACCTGGATTCATACAAAAGATCTCAATATCCTTCTTGAAACATTTTGTCTCTGATATTTTTGTCATGCTAGGCCTTTTTTTGTACTTGATTCATCTCTGTGTGCAGGAGGGCGTGCATCCTAAATTCATTGAGCTAGAGAAACTTCTCTTGGTGCACCCTTGTAACATCTAGATCCAAGTGTGTTGCCATCCTTAAAGTGTTTTACTCAAACTCAATGGAGAGCAGAGCCTTCTTCCCATATACCAAATAATAAGGGGTGAAGTGAGTGGTTGTCTTCCAAGTTGCATTATATGCCCATGTGGCCTCCACTAGTCAGTTAGCCCAATCCTTCTTGTTGCCACTAACTAGTTTTATCATAATTCTTTCCAATGCTCTATTGGTGACTTCTACCTATCCATTGGCCTATGGTTGGTAAGGAGTGGACTTTGTATGCTTGATATTATGTAGGATTGACATTTTCTCAATCACGTGTTAAATGAATTAAGTGCCCTCATGAGTGGCTAGCTCTCTAGGGTATCCAAACTTGTAAAACACATTATCCCTCAAGAACTCAACCACTTTCTCTTATGTGGCTACTTTGATAGCTTTAGTATCAACCCACTTTCTTAAGTAGTTAGTGCACACAATGATGTACATTTTTTGTGCTAGTGGAGGATCAATGGGCGCAATGAAATCCACTCCCCACTTGTCGAATGGATAAAAAATAACTTGAAGTTCCAAAGAGATTTCATCCCTGGGAGCAGGTTTCCCCATTATTTGGCACCGATCACACTTGCTGGTATATCTTCTTGCATCTTGGTGGAGAGTGGGAAAATAATAGCCAACTTGTAGTACCTTGAAGGCTGTTCTTTTAGCTGCCACGTGACCTCCACAAGGCCCATCATGATAGGCTAGAAGGATGTCAATAAATTCCTCCTCTCGAACACATCTTCTCATAATTTGATCTCGGCCCAACTTGAAGAGATTGCCCCCAATCCAAGTGAATGGGTTATTTTTCCTTATAATTATGTTATTATCGTTGGAGGATAGATTTGGAGGGAACTATGCAACTGCTAAGTTGTTTTCTATGTCAAAAACCCATGAAGAGAGAATTGAAATGATGAACAAATGCTCATATGAAAGCTAGTCATTGACCATTCCTCCCTCACTTGCAAGCAAAGCCAATCTAGACAAAAAATATGTAACTACATTTTCTCTACCAGGCTTATCAATAATAGTCATATCAAACTATTGTAACAAAAGTAATCATATAATAATTTGGGAATTCACATAAGGTTTTTTCATCAAATATTTAATGGCAACATGTTCGGTATATAAAAAGGTATGGTAACCAGTAATGTAATGCCTAAATTTATTCAAGGAATGGACAATAGTTAGTAGCTCCTTTTCAGTCACAGTGTTTTTCAACTCAACTTTGGGAAAAATTTTGTTGATGAAGCAAATGCGATAAGGTAACTTATCATCTATCTTGCCCGAAGGTTCTCTAATAGCTTTGTCAAAGGGATAAACATGTATGTGAAAAGTAAGAGCCCAATTTTGGTGTCAGAGTATAGGTGCAGTAGTCAACTTGTCCTTTAGTGTTTCTAGGGTCTCCTGGCAGCTTTTTGGCCATAAAAATTTGGAGTCCTTGACCAATAGTCAAAACAAAGGAGAGGTTACCTTGCTAAAGTATTTTACTAATCTCCTATAGTATCTAGCTAAGCCTAAGAAACTTCTGACATCTGTTTGCTTATGAGGAGTAGGGACCCTCTTTATGATAGGTATCTTGTTTGGGTCTACTTGTAGTCCTTCCTGGGATATTAAGCAACCTAGAACAGTCCCAGCAGTGATCAAGATCTCACACTTCTTGGGAATAAGGGATAAGTTCATTTCAACACATTTGTTTAATATCTTTCCCAAGTTAGAGAGAGCCTCCAGGAAATCACACCCATAAGGGGGTGAAATCATCCATATAAATTTCCGTAGAGCCATGGACTAGCTCTACAAAGATTCTCAAGACTACCCTCTGAAAAGTGGCACAAGCATTTCATAAATAAAAAGGAAGGAACCTATAATAAAAGGTATCCAAGGGACACGTGAAGGTGGTTTTATCTTGGTCCTCTAGGCTAATCTAGATTTGATTGTAGCCACTGAATCCATCTCAGAAAGGGAAGAACTTCTTTCCTACCAGACCATCTAATACTTTGTCAATGAAAGGTAGAGGGAAATGGTCCTTTTTTGTGGATTTGGTTATCTCTTGGTAATCGACATAGATCCTCCACTTTCCATTTTTATTTAGAACTAGAACTAAACGAGACACCCACTCACTATATGAGATGGGGTAAATGAACCTTGCATCCAACAACTTTTGCAGTTATTCATTTACTATATCCTTGAGGGCTAGGTTCATTCTCCTCTAAGGTTGGAGGAATGGCTTACAACTTTCCTTGATGTAAATCTGGTGAGTACACACTGAAGGGTGCACTCACTTCATTTCATTGTAACTCTAGGCAACGACATCTAGAAGGTTTCTTAGCATGTCATATAACTCCTCTTGCTAATGTACAGAGAGGGGTTGATCTTCAAAGTTATTTCTGGACCAAATTCTATCATCTTGACATGAGTAGGGCTTGAGTAAACTAAGCATAGATCAGTCGAAGGGTTATCATTAGTTTCCTTCACTAACTCCTCAAGTGAAATGGCATTGGGGGGTTGATTCTATAGGATTTGCTCAATCAGGTCATCTTTACCAGGTTTCCCCCCTGCTATTGTAACATATAAGGTACAGATTGGGGAAGACTAAACTTCATATTCTTTCTCCTCTTCTAACCATAAAGGTAATTGATGCTCCAGATATGGTTGAGAAGGAGGGTACAAGACCAATTGTTTGGACAGATGCCCATTTTTAATGGTCATATTCCTAGCCTTGCAAATTACGTAAGCATCGACAATGGCTAACCATGGCCTCCTAAGGATAAGAGGATAACAATTGAACTTGGTCTCAGGTTGGAGAACTATGAATTCAGCAAGGTATTCTCAGGAATCAATGGAGACCATCACATCCTCAACAACTCCCTTAGGAGCTACTTTGGACCTGTCCACAAGCTGTAAGACTATAGTGGTCTTTCTTAATGAATCATGGAGATTCATTTTAATAGTCTCCTTAGTCATCACAATGATGTCAGCCCCAAGATCAATCAAGGCATGAGTGAAAATGATGCCATCGATGTGTACATATACTATAGGACTTCTGAGATCTACATACTTTGGGCAAATTACCTTCCCTAGCATTAAGTTGGACAATTTTACAATGACATTAATGGTAGGGGCATATTTCTTTCACCTTACAAGATGTTTGAAAAACTTCTCCTTGATTAACTTGTTGTAGATGGAGGCATCCTTGATAGCATGGAGAAGAGGGATTTTAAAACACAGGTTTTTGAATTCACCGAAAAGTTTATTCTCTTCTTGGATGTGTCAGATAGAATGGGTTAATCTCTCAAGAAAAGGAGGTGCATTTGCTTGAGGGACACTCAGGTGGAGATGGAGGTTGATTATCTAGAAGCACTCTTCTATAAATGAGCTTAATTTCTTGAATTTCCACAACATAGGTAGGGTAAGATCTTTCTCCATTGTAGAGGAGTTGTGCCTGTCTATTATTCGGGTTCGGATTTGGTTAGGAAGGAATATAAGGTTTATTAGGTGGAGTAGGGTGTAGCAGCTATGGTTGAGATGGAGATGGAGGTAGTAAAGCTGGATCTTGGTTGTAAGGGGGTATCCACCCCTAGGGTGGTGCATTCTACAGAGGTTGTGGAGGAGCATATGGTTGTAATGGTTGGTTGGCAAGTTGGGAATGGTAGTGAGGTGAAAAAGAGCAGGGAGAAGGTGTGTACCATGAACGATGAGTAGGAGGGCACCAATGGGGAATGAATGTATTATGGTTAGGGTTATAATATGAATAAGGTGCCCTTTACATGCCTTGTTGGTATGGTCAAGGTCCTTGAGGCCTCCTTTGGTTGATGTAGAAGATTTTCTCAGTCAACACTTCAGTTGGATGATACGTAACTTTTAATCCAGGCATAGAAGGGCACTTGTCTACGCAGTGGTTTTCCTCACAAACCAAGAAAAAAGATAGAATATTTAATGGACATTCATTCCTAGGGTGCCTCTTTCTGCATCTAAGGTAGAAGACAACTAAGTCTCTCTCTGCTTCCTCCTACTTCCTTTGGATTTGCATCATGTCCATTTGTAGAGAAAGGGTATGCAATATTTGACTCCTAAGGCTTCAAACATGTTCCCAATTTCACTTTTTATGGATGTGTTGGAGTAGGATGAACTGTCCAAAGCTTCACTAGCCCCTTATTTCTAGCTACCCTACAATTAATTTTGAAAATCATCTTGATATCATCATAGGGAAACTGATAAATGTCCCCTCTTAACAATAGGTTTAGGGTTTCTATGATATCTTCCCTTGTTCCTCTAAGAAGGACTACCTAAAGTGATTCAGGATCAAGGGTGCACCTGGCCCTTTTGTAGTTGAGTTGGAATCTTTCCTCATAATATTATAAAGACTCATCATGTCCCAAGTTCATTCTCAAAATTTTAGGATTGGTATATTTGGACCTCTAGTAATCCCTATACTTATTTTCGATGGCTTGTTGCATTTGAGTACAGGTGGTGATACTATCCATAGATAAATCCATGAACCAACATAAGGCTACATATTTAAGAGTGGATGGGAATAATTGAAATGTCTGCTTATCAGAGGTGTAATTGTCAATTTTGCATATGACAGTGAACTTAAAAAAAAGGTATTCAGGTCTTCTCAGGGGCTCATGTTTTTCATCCTAGCATCCCATTAGTTTCTCTGATGGGAAAAGCACCCTTAGCTCTATTCTAAGCTCCTTCTTTGTATCCAATCCCATTTCCATTTTCAACCATGGTGTAAGTTGGTGGAATGGTCTCTTCTTCTTCCTCAATATGCTCTTCAAAAATATCTCGTTGTTCGCGTAAAGGGTTGTCTTTTCCACAACCACCAAAGAAGAGGGCATGTTGGTTCATTGATGTGGTGGGGGTATTTGGAAAATTTTTTCCTAATTTCTCTCTACTCCTATGAGGCATTAAAAGTGTTTGATTTTTTCCTTTTAGGGTTTTTTAGAACTACTTGTAGAATGGAAAGAAAGAAAAAAAACGAAGTGCAACTACTTGTTGAATGGAACTATTTGCAGAATTGCAAAGTGTTGGGATGGTTTCCATAGGGTCAATTTTTGTCACTTAAGTCAATTTTTGTAATATTTTTGTAAAATAATATAAAGTCTCCCTGAAATGTAGAAGCAGAGTGCAAAGCTAAGTAAGAGTCAAAGGGACATTAATCCCTTGTATGGGTAGCTGATAGGTTGGTTTTGAGACTAGCCCATTGTCTGCAGACCATGGTATTGTAATGAAAAGCCTATATATAGTTGATTCATAGAGAGACTAAGGGGATAACCTTTTGGGAAGAATAATTGTAAGGGAAAGGTGCTAAGATAGGAAATGTTTGTTTCCTATACTTAGGTGAAAGGGGAAGGCTCCTGTAGCTGAGTGCGCGGAGACCTTGGTATGTATGCAAGATGAGTGTGTGGGAAACTGCAACTGAGTGTGTAGGGAGAAGAAGTATGTAATTGAATTCTTATTCATAATAAAGACTGTTTTGAGCTGAATCTGTTCATATATGCCTTGTTTATTCTTTCAGTTAATTTTTTATTCCTTCATGATCTGTTATGACTTATGTGAATTAATTCTTGTTTATTATGTAAAAGTAGTGGATCTGCATATTTTATGCATGTTAATAACAATTTAATACCTTCGTGGATATCAGGAAGTCATTAAATAGATCTATTGTAGTTAGCTATTCAGAAAGGTTATATCTGTGCGAAAACAAATCTAGGCCATAAGGGCTTTAGAATAAACATTTACTACGCGGAACTGGTAGATATTTAATCTTTCTACATGATAAGTATAATTAAGTAATTTCGCAAGGACCTGAATGTCCTTTTGATGGAGTTGTAGTAGTTAATAGTTGGAAGGAATAGATCTACGTAAAGGTAGATATAAACCCTAATAACCTTAGGAAACCATCACACAGGCCTCTCGATGTAGAAAAGTGGTTCTAACATCCCCCAATACTGCTTCGGGATACACTATAGCTTGCACTATCTAGGTTATTGCCAAAAGGGCCAGGAGTTAGGTTTTTGTTGGTTGGCGTGAATAACTTTGAACCTGGGTCATCCCCCCTTAACCCAACAAATGGTTCTGTTGCTAGGACCGAGATCAGTCTGAGGAATGTGTGATCTCGAATAAGTGGTTCCCTACTAAGAAGGAAATTGAGAGTGGCTCAATTGAAAGGAACACACATTTGTAGCTCAGGAGAAGGCAAACCCGCGACTATCCAAAGAACATTTGTTGAATAGGTACTTGTACTCATATGAAACTAAAAACTTTTTTTCCTTCTTCCCTTCTGAATTTCTCAAGTGGTTGTTTAGATTGGCAGACAGTCAATGTACATGGAGGCTTGAGAGTCCTATCATGTGGACTCGAAAGCTAGTGAGGTTCTTGGAAGTTTCAAACAATAACATCACAAGGAATGTTGATCACTCAATTTATTGTTTCATAAGAGGATTCATCACTGAGCCCACGATTGATATGACCATCAGTTATAGAAAGGAAGAGTGCAAGCTCTTCAAGGGACCATGAGGTAAGTACTTAAAATATCTAAAAACTTGGATTAAGATGTTGTTGTGTGAAAAATAGGTTATGATGTTACCTTAATGTTTGGGACTACATGAAGTGGAAAATCCTTTAGAAGGAACAAACAATCACACTCTAAATATAGTCTTCTATTGGGATCCTCTTCAAGTGACAATGAAGGAAATATTATGAATACACTACAAAGGTCACTGCATTTGGTATGTCAAGGTATCCTACGAATACCTCATCCATCCATTCCACCTCCACCTCCACCATTGAACATGTAAAACAAAATGAAGATGTCGATATTGAAAGGGGTAAGAAGCGAAGACCCCAAACAATTATCATTCATTGCAGATGTTGTGTGGACAACACAAGAGATCACTCATGATAGTCTAAATAAAGCGCACCTAATCACATTGCTATAGGATAGGGTGTTGAATTGGTATATCAAAAAATGTCAATACAAACCTAGCGTGAAGTTGGTAGAGACTCAGCAAGTGTTGAATAATGAGTTTAAGAATCCTAAATATGAGGCACAATCTATTACAAAATTTGAGATAAATCAAGTGGTGAATATATCCTCATGCAATTTCGATTAGAGGCTGAAATTCCTGATTTGGCAGGCCAACATGAACATCATAGGTGAACAACACAAAGAGGGGTACATTGTTTCATTGTCGCCCCACCTAATATTACCATTATTGCAATGCAAGATAGCAACATAGGTAGAAGTTGTGGAGATCACAATGAGATTAGAAGCCTCACCAATACACAATACAAACATTGGAGTACAAAAAATTCACTCACAGCTGGCAAGTTTACACCTAGAGTTACAGAGCCTGAACAAGGGAAAGGAAGGCTAGCATGAAGTTACTGCATAATTTTTGTGCTTGAAATGGAAGGGTGAAGGTCACAATAAGGACCATTGTTGGGTTTTTCATAATTATCCTATTGGTGGGGGGGGGGGGGGGGGGCGCCTATCCCCCTGAAGCTAGGAAATACCTATGGGTTGAGCTTAGGAGCAATCTTGTGGTGAGCTATTTGTGAGGTCATAGGACAACATGTGACAAACAAATTTCATCTAGTACACAATTTTTTACAGGCCCCCCAGTATTTTTCTGCAATTTCTGCAAATTTTTAGGTCATGATGAGTGTCATTATCAGAGTTATGAACTAATGATGGATAGAAACCCTACCTACTGAATGCAAGAGAAAAATCTGCCTTTGGACTAGGGCATGGGTGCATCACGTGGAGGATTCCAATGTCATGGAAGAGGAAGAGTAGGAGGGGCTGGTAGAGGTCACAAACAAGTGATTTGTTATAATTGTGGTGGAGAAGGACATTTTGTGCACGAATTTCAGAACCCAATGCATCTGTCATGTCAACATTGTAGATAGTTTGATCATGTGATAGAATATTGCCTGATACTTATAGAAAATATCCAAGAAAATAAGATGTAGACCCAACAACCTAAGTAGAATATCCATATGATGAGGGAAGAACCTCGCGAAGAAGACAACAATGTTAATATAGTAACATGTAGTGGTATGGCTGTAGGTGAAGATAAGGGTTATAAACTAGAGACTGAAGGATGCCTGTGCAAGACCACTGGAAAGGAAGTTGGGTTTGACCTTAACTAGGCTAAACAAACTTTCACAGAAGATAAGACGAATTTATTGAAGATTCTACGTGCGGGAGTTAGGAGAAATCTGCTGGGAACAGTGAAGTGAAAGATGTGGATCCTTCATTGTTACCTACTTTTCTGAAAACCTGTGTGAAGTTGTTGAGAGATCAGAAGGTAGCAGAAGGGCTTCAGGAAATAATATACAATTGTACAAGTAAGCTTAATATTCCTTTAGAACAACGCATCATGAGGAAACTAGGTAAGCACAAGAAGCAAACAGGGTGTGAGACGAGGTTGACCATGTAGATAGGAAATTATGAAATGGACCAAGTCGTCCTGGGTTTGGATTCTGATGCGAACATGTTGCCTAAGTAGACATGGGAATGGATGGGGAGACCCACCCTACAATGGCCTGCTATAGAACTACAAATGGCCGATCAGTAAGAGATTATTCCAATGGGTTGCATATATGGTGTAACGGTAAACATCGAAGGTGCGAGCACACTGACTGCCTTTGAGGTCATTGAAATAGTAGATGACAAAAATCCTTACCCTCAGCTACTAGAAATTGATTGGGACTTTGAAATGGATGTGGGGATTAATCTAAAGAAGAAGCATATGACATTTTAGAGGAAGGTGCTCAGGGTTATTGTGCGACTGGACTGTATTGAAGGAGTGTGCTATATTGAACCTATTCACAACTTTGTGGAGGATGATGGTGATCTAGATCAAACATACAAGATAATTTCACGAGACGATGATTGAATCAACCTCATTGTAGATGGAAAGATCACATGTGATAGAGACAACTCTTGTAACTTAGATTTAGAAGGAGAGCTCGAACACTAGCACAATAGGATGCATAACGTCTCTACACTACGTTGCAATATGATGGAAAAATCACTATGGTTCGTATCTAGAGAGGTAATAAAGCTTCCACATTGTGATAGATTAAATGATGTTAATCTCATTTTGGATATTTTTGAGGGTGAGGTGCCCAAGGAACACTGATTCCAGGGAATTGAATTGGCACTATGCGCTATGCCTACCTGATGGTGGGGTACACATAAGTAAAGCTTTGATGACTGGAAGGAATACAAATAGATGATGAAGGTTAAGTTTGGGTATGCTAACACATGGATGACTAAGAAATATAGTGGGAAGGATGACTCATGTGAACACATGGTGTGGTGAACAAAAGCTTGGGGTTATGATCCTTAACCAAAGTGGGTAGATGTTTTTTTCCATATCTTAGAGACTATCCCTATGAATTAGTAACTAGAAACACAATTGTGCCACAGAACGACTGAATGGGATATCCTATGGGAGTGCTTATAATTAAATTTCAGCTGTGAGGATGGATTTGAAAGCATTGATGAAGGACTATAAGAAATTAAGGCCGATATTTTTAGAACGCCTAAAGAGATGGTGGAATGGGTATAACCAGAATGGAGTACACAACTGCGCCATGCACTAGAATGCTATAATGTTACTTCCAAATAAGAGGAAGATGATCCAAGGAAAATTAACATTTTAGAAATTGAAGGTCAGCGCTAGGTCAAAGGACCTTAGATAGAGAAACCTGATGTAACAAAGCCACTAAAAACCTGACAAGTCAATATTAGATCTGATGTAGAGCCTAAGTTTGCAAATATAGGAGACTATTGGGATGATGATATAGTCGCTATGGTGGATGAACTGTTGTACGAATACTAGGATCTATTCCCAGTGAAGTTCTCGGATCTGAAGGGTATTGTAGGAGATTTGGGCGTTATGAAAATGATTTTGAAACCCGATGCAAAGCTCGTAAAATAGAGGCCTTGCGGGCTCAATCCTAAGTATAAGGAAAAGGTGTGCAAAGAGATGGATAAGATGTTAGAAGCTGAAATTATTAAACCAGTAGAAGAATCTAATTGGGTGAGCCTAATGGTTGTCTAGAAAAAGAAAATGTAAGGAGAAATTAGGATATGCATAGATCTAAGAAAGCTAAATGATGCATGTTTGCATGATATATTTCCAACACCATTTACAGATGCAGTCTTGGAGAATGTAGGAGGTGATGAGGCATACTCATTCATTGATGGATTGTCAGGATACCATCAAATAAAGATCGCGTCAGAGGATTTCATCAAGACAACCTTCGCGACTAAGTGGGGATGCTTTCCGTATACAGTATTGCCATTCAGCCTAAAGAATGTGCCTGCAATCTTCACGAGGGTAGTCATCATGGCATTTAAGGAGTTTATTCATAAATTCTTGGTGGTATATTTTGATGACTGGACTGTGTTCAGATTGGTGAAGCATCATGTTGCAAATATGTGCCTCATGTTGGATACATGTCATAGATACGAGATCATGCTAAAATTGAAGAAATGTGTATTTTGTGCCTTTTGGAATTTTGCTAGGTTATGTAGTATGTAAGAAGGGATTGATGTTGGACCCTTTGAAGATAGCAGTGATTGTGAATTTAGAAGTTCCCAAGAATGTTAAGCAGATGCATGCAACGCTTGGCCACGTTGGCTATTATAGGAAGTTTATCAAGCCTTATGCCTAGATAACCGCACTAATGGAGAAAGTATTAAAGAAGGATGCGACTTTTTGTTGGGATGAGAAATTTCAACAAAGTCTTGATGTGTTAAAGGACAAGATGGTGATTGCGCCCATCTTAATATTTATAGAGCCGAAGAAAGAGTTCCATTTGCATGTAGATGCCTCATGTATTGTGCTGGGTGTAGTATTGACCCTGAAGGTGATAGTGATCATTGGATAGCCTTTGCAAGTAGGAAACTTTCAAAAGCTAAAAATAAATATTCCACTTTAGAACATGAAGGGCTGGCAGTGGTCTATGCCCTGCAAACATTTTGACATTATTTGTGGGGCACACATTTCAAAATGTACACATATCAATCTTCTCTCAAGTACCTGGTCAACAAGCCTGGATTGGGTGGGAATATCTATAGGTGGTTATTGTTATTCCAAGAGTATGACTTTGAGGTAATAGTGAAACTTGGATGGTTGAATGTAGGACCAGATCACCTAAGACGAATCTAGGCCACTGAAGAGCCAACCAATTTGGAAGAAGGATTGTCGGATGCAAAAATATTTTTTGTACGCATTGCAAATGGATTTTTTTTATATCATTCAGTTTTTTACCATAGGACAACCCCAGAAGGCTATTCTACGGAACCAAAAAAGGAATTAGTGGTCTGCACAGCTGATTTCTCTATTATAGAAGCACATTTGTATAATATGGGAACATATGAAATACTACTTAGATATGTTAAGGAGTTTGAGTGCTCTAGTATCATCACCAAAGCACATGGAGGAGTGGCAGGAGGAAAATATGCAAGAAGAGTGGCCATGCAAAGGATTCTATGTGCAAGATTCTGGTGGTCGACACTACATAAGGATTCTAAGGTATATTGCAAGGCCTACGATGTTTGTTAGAGGAAGGGAAAACCATCACGAGGATATGAATTTCCTTCAAATCCTTAGATGTTACTATAGGTCTTTGAAAAATGGGCTGTTAACTTTGTGGGTCTGATATAGCCCCCATGGAAGAAGACTTGTGTGCGACATATTATTTTTGCGACTGAATATTTGATGAGGTGGGCATAAGCACAGCCAGTGAAGGATTGTACTACTGCTATAACCACAAAGTTCTTGTTTGAATATGTCTTAATGCGGTTTGGGTGCCCTAAGATATTGATGAGTGATAGTGGTACACATTTCCTCAATGAAACAATCAGGACAATGCTCAAAGGGTTCTAGGTTTACCATCAAAAGAGTATACCCTATCATCCCCAAGCTAATGGTACAATGGAAGCGTTCAATAAGATTTTGGAGCATGTCTTGAAAAAGGTTTATAATGCGAACATAAATTATGGGGATATATGCATCTAGACATTCTTATGGGCATATATGATGATGTGTAAGAAGTTGATAGGCCAAACTCCATTAAGGTTGCTCTATGGGATGAAGGCGGTGATGCCCATGGAATATATTGTGCGAAGCCTGTGCATTGCGGTTTTGACAAAGATGGTGGATCGCGACACCTTAGAGGAACGAATCACTTAGTTGATGGAGTTGGAAGAAGAATTGTTTCTTGTAGGATTTCACTAGCAAGTGCAAAAGGAATGTGAGAAGGCCTGACATGATAGGCATATTAAGCTATGAACATTCAAGGTGAACGATTTGGTTCTACTCTATGATGGTAAGTTCACAAAGTTTATGGGAAAATTACAAATGCAATGGATAGTGTCATATATTATCAAGGAAACAATAAATGCTGGTGCAATTCAGCTTGCAAAGATGAATGGTGAATTATTTTGTGGAAGGGTAAATGGTACCTAGTTGAAATTGTATACAGGGGATCTTGCACCTACATAATGACTACATGGTACCAGGACAATCTTAGTGCTCCAGGCAGTTACAAGGGAGAGTGGGACTATAAAATAAACTTCCTGAAGAAGAGGAAAACACAGTAAGGAGGATGTGCAATGGATGCAATGGGTACAATAAAAGAAGTTGCGTCTGAAGAAGTTGCGATGGACGAGTTGCACCATGGGGATTGGTACCACACAGTTGGGTCGAAAAGTAGCCTTTGAAGTCACTGTTCATGATTAGATATCAAAAATACTATTAGGAGGAGTGGGTAAGTGAAATTTATGGCTAAAATATTTGGATATGTTCTGCCAAAGAAGCATTTATGATCAGAAAATGGAGAGAATAGTCGAATTTGAATGCAAAATTGCCTATAAATCTGGCATGTTGCTCTATTGTGGAACTCTTTGCCTTCTAAAATTTTCATATGGGACCTCTTGTTTTCACTCGATGAATCAACATACTTGGGAGGATTTGGTGTCAAGCCCAAAATTTGAGAAACTACCTAAGTGGAATCAAATGATTATCCTTGAACAGATTTCCACTGGACCTGTAAGTTTTGCAATTGTTGTCTCTCAAGAGGAATCCCTTGAAGTCATGTCGATGGAAGCTATGTCACCTGTTCCTATGACACTAAGGTGACATAGGCATAAAAAATCTACTTGTAAGGAGAAGAAAAAGAAGCCACAGGCTCTAATAGTGAGGCAGTCACCGAGAGAGAACCCTATGGAGTTTCGAGAGAAAGGGAAAAGGGATAAGGCGAAATGACCATATGAACCCATAGATTTGGATGAAGAAGAACTCCATGATGGAGTTCAACAATCAGATGTTGAGGAGGATGAGCCTATCACTAGGCTCCCAATGTATATCCCTCTCTAGAAACAGAATGTGAATGTACCTAGGGACCCAGATTCGGGCACGTTCATGATCTCTACATCGTTATTAGCAGAAGAAGTGGTATTTGAAGGTGTGCTCTTAACGTGTATCCCTGTGTTAAAACTTGAATATTGGGATCTAATTGATCACAAGAAATTTATGCATTTGGCCACCAATAATTACATGACCAAGATTTAATATGAAGAGACTGGGGTCACAATGGTAGAACAAATGAAATGGGCAAAACGGGTCGAGCAAGCTGGATTGCTACATATGTCGTGTGTGCCACACTTGCACAGGTCAATTTTCAATAGTATCTGTGTCCGTCAACCACTGGTGCTTATGCATGCTGGGCATTTGTTGTTAGGTAAACCCATCCCCATTAAATATGTGCTAATCCACAGAATTACGAAATCTCCCTATAAAGGGGCAGATCTAGCCAAGGATTTTGCATGAAAGAGCAATGAGAAGGAAATTGCAGATAAGATGAAAACTGATTTTGGACTGGTCAAGAAGTTGCACACATACTCTATCTTCTCTATTACAGACCAAGCAGTTTAGTTTTCTGCTTAGGTTTTGTCTAGGAAGGTCATGCGAAAATTTCACGTGCACGAGGTTCTGGCACCAGTAATTTCATTGGCTACACAATGCATAAAGGGTCTGTAGTATAACTGGGCATAGTACCTCTGCAAGGAATTCTTAGCAAATTGTCATAAATGCAGGCTGAGAAAAAGGAATTCCACTATGCTTGGCTCCTTTTGTTGATTGTACTCATTACATGTCAACTTCCAGAGGGTAGTCAGTACCCTTCACAAGATGTAGATTTACTAGAGGCAACAAAGTTCGCTTCGCTGTGGGTGACGAAGGACCCAGAGAGGATCTTGGAATCAAAAGTATTTTCGATACTAGTTGAAATAGAACTTCGCATAGTGTTCAGTTAGAGGCCAAGATTGTATCCAACCTTGTTTGATCAATTATGGGCTTACGCGAAATTTAAGGTCAATTTTCATAATGTATCCATTCATGCAAGGTGAGATCCTAAGGAGACATGGAATAAGTTTCCATACCTTGTTACGAAGGCCGATGTATAGGAGGTTATGGGGACATGGTGAACATAGTGCTAAAGAAGTTGCTACTAAGGCAACTACCAAAAAGGAGTGTGCTGCAAAGGAGCCTGCAGTGGAAGTAGAGGCGTCTTCTTCTCAGCAGACTGTGGGAAAGGATAGGTCTGGGGAGGAGGAAGAAGGTGGTGGTGAGGAGAAAAGCATCCCATTCAAATTGTATAAGCACTCAAAGAAAATGAATACTGGACCCAAGAAGAAGTAGAAATCAGACAAGCAGGCACATTCGAATCGAATGGTCCTCACTAATGGGAATTGAATGAGACAAGGGATAAGGTTTGTGACACAACGAAGTAGCTATGGAGTCAATTTGACTAGTAGTACATGTAGATACTAGGGAGCATCTAAAAGGATCTGGGCGAGTTGTCGATTCAAGAAGGAATTATCTAGGCAAGCCTGGGACAAACAAGCAGGGTTAAAGTGAGCCTGCAGCAAGTGAGTGAGAGTGTAATGGAAACAAAGCAGACTCTGGACCTCAGAGTCATTTCCTTGCGAAAAGGAATATTATGCATATAGTCAGAGGAAGATAACATCCATCTTGTAAAGATCAAAGGTGTGGGTATGAATTTAGTAGCACTACCACTTCAAACCCTCCACGCGCTTCATCAGGGCGTCTCAGATGAGCTCCGGATCAGAGAGAAGTGCGAGATATCGATAATTAACTGATCTGGATTTAAACATGAATGCAACAGAATACAAAGATAACCATATACACAAATATGCGGTGGAAACAATGCTTCATTTCATTAATGGAAAATACTGAAATATGCTTACAACCAGGAATGGAAATAAACCAACTAGGGCGATGGTAGCTTATCTCTGAGAAGAGATGTGTGGCTACATGCCTCTGCACTGTTCCGAACTGTGTTACAATGAGGCTCGAAGGCCTATTTATTGTTGAGAAACAATGGAAAACCCTT
>APFE030799921.1:0-15373 GCA_000404065.3 Pinus taeda
TTTATTTGATGATCTCGTGCGAGCCCATACGCACGAGGGAGAATAAGTAACACCATATGGGCTGGGGACAAAACTCAATCAACACTACATATGCCAGTAGTTCCTTTGTCTTGTGTATAGCTCTTGATGGATAGCTCTTGAAGAGCTATGGGACCATCTTGAGAAGGCCAAGTGCCTGAGGTTCCAGGCTTGGTGCTTGATGATTCCAGGCGTGGTGCCTGATGTTCCAGGCCAGGTGCCTGTTGGGATGCCGAAGTCTGGAAGGGATATAAAGGACTTCGATGCCTCGGGTTGTGCGCCTTAGTAGTTGTGGAGGGAGTGGGCCAGCCTGCGAGATGCATGGGGTCATTGAGTACCGAACCGGATGCCTGCCTTGGGGCAGATGAGGTCACCGGATGCCTGCCTTGGGGCAGATGAGGTCTGAGTCAGGCGCGAGCCTTGGGGCCAGCCTTCGACTAAGATACAGACTGGGTTAGGCTTGTGCCTGGTGCCGAAAGTGGAAAAAGGACAGAGATTCTTTGAGATTTCCTGGGGTGTTGGGAACTTTCGATGCCTGCTGGTTATACTAGTTCAGCAGAGGGTGTTGGCAACATGAAGTAAATAAAATAATAAATAATAAGAACTAATAAAAATAATACAAAAAAATACTTAACTTCGGGACGAAGTTCCTTAAAGTGGGAGAGTATGTAACATCCCTCCCTTAATAATAAATAATAAATAATAAGAATTATAAAATTAATCACAAAAAAAAATAATAAATAATAATAAATAGAATAATAATGATAATGAATAATAGTAAATAAACCACTTAATAAATAATAAATAATACAAAATAATAGGTAATAATAAAAATAATGAATAATAAATAAATCATAATAAAATAATAAATAAATAAATAGTAATAAAAATAAAAAAAATAGTAATAACCAAAAATAACAAATAAAAATAAATAAAATTATCAAAATTTAGCATGCCGACACATGGAGGGTGGGCATGTGGCATGCAGACACATGGAGGTGTGCATGTGGTTTCCCATCCAATGTTTTTTCTATTTAAGGAATGATGAGGAGGATGGAAAGGGTCTTATTCCATCATTCTGAGGTTCTGTCTTGATTCTCTTGGGAGAGTATTGAGACTTAGGAATACTGGCAGTAGTCGTTGATTGAGGGCTCGGGGGTGGCCAGTTGTGGCAGAATCCTGCACAATTGAGCCTACGGTTGGGAGGAGAGTCGTCCCCAAATCTTGTTGTGGTAAGCCTACTTCTACCACAGGTAAGCCGAGGTAAGTAATCTTCATAGTTTAAATTCAATGTTAATAAGTTATCTATCTAGGGCTGTTACATCTGTCAACGCCACAAAGGGGAAACAGTCAACACACCAGGCACATTACAAACATTGCCCATTTCGGCATCAATTTGGACAGAAGTTTCTATGGATTTCATTACAGGTCTTCCAAAGTCAGGGAACAAGTCAGTCATCATGGTGGTTGTGGACCGATTGTCGAAGTATTCTCATTTCTACGCTCTCCCCCACCCGTTTACACCCACCTTGGTTGCTCAAACTTTCATGGATCAGATCTTCAAATTGCATGGCATGCCCATTTCTATTGTGTCTAACCGTGACCCGATCTTCACCAACAATTTTTGGCAGGAACTCTTCAGAATACAAGGCACTCAACTAAAACTTAGTACTTCCTACCATCCTCAAACAGATGGTCAAACTGAAGAAGTCAACAAATGTCTAGAAACCTACCTTAGGTGTTTTACTTTAGAAAAACAACACCTTTGGGTACAGTGGCTACCTCTGGCAGAATTGTGTTATAACACCAACTATTCATGCCACACCAAAAATGACTCCACTATGGAAGCAGGATATGGTCAACTCCCGCTTCACCTACTTCATGTCTCAAGGGCTGCTCAAGAGTCCAAGCGTTGGATCAACTCTCAACACGCGCAACTATGCTCGCCCATCTTCGTAAGAATCTTTATCAAGCTCAGAACCACAGAAGCAAACACGGTAGACCAGCATCGCTCAGAGCGCAATTTCAAGAAGGGGATCAGGTCTTTTTACGGCTCCAACCATATAAGCAAACATCACTCAAAGACAAAGGATGTCAGAAAATCTCTCCCAAATTCTACGGACCATATCAAGTACTTCAACGCATTGGAGAAGTGGCCTACAAGTTGGCTTTGCCACCTACCGCAAAAATCCATCCAGTTTTTCATGTCTCATGCCTCAAGAAAGTGATTGTGAACAATTGCAGAATTTAGACTAGTCTACCGGAATTGGACGAAGAAGGATCCATCTGGCTTCAACTGGAACAGGTCCTCGACACACGAGTCAAGCAACTGCGTGGCCGCATGATTAAGGATGTCCTAGTCAAATGGAAAGACACCTCTCCAGAGATGCAACTTGGGAGCCAGCCACTATTCTGCAGCAGTTTCCGCAGCTTCAGCCGTGAGGACAAGGCTAGTCTTAAGGGGGTGGGCATGTTAGGGTCCCACCCTAACCCCCTTATCTATGTAATGGGACCATGTCCTAGTCAAGAGGCAATAAAACCCATATTAATAATTGTAAGTGGTTAATCCACAATTAATAAAGGAACCACAGTTAGTTGCAAATGAGCTGTAGTATTAGATAGATGGTATTAGTAATAAGCGGTATTGACCCGTGGTATTACTCGTAGGAGTCATATATAAAGGATAGTAACTCCCTGTGAGGAGCATCGTGTCTTATTTTTGTAATCGAGCTCTGCTCTATTGGAGGTTTCCCCCTCGAAGAGGCAAGTGAACATTACTCTCTGAATAATAAAGTTATTGCCATTCTGTGTTCTCGGTCTCTTTTCTTCGCATATTCTGTATTTGGGTATCTTTTGCAGGTTAAGAAGCATAACAATCAACCATGCCTCATGATCTACATGTGTACTTGAAGAAGCCAAGTACACATCCCCACCTTCATCTGAGGTGGTTTTCGCCTCTACAAAAGTAACCTCATCAGATCCCTTTCCTTTGCCAGGAGCTTTAGATTTACAGTCCCTTTTGTAGTGCCCTTCCTTTCCACATTTCCAACACACCACCTTTACAGGTTTTCCTGGAGATTTAGATCTCCCTTTAGATTTAGATCTCCCACTTGATGACTTATTTTTGTTTCTATTCTAGGTTCGCCCTCGTACAAACAAGGCATCACCATTTTGGCTCTCCATATTTTTTCGTCTCATCATTGACTCTGACCATTCAAACAGAATTCCAACAGAGACTGATCTTAATGATAAAGCTTTATATGCATGCAGGACTTACTTCTGATTAAAACTGTCGCTTCCTCAAACAGAATTCTGAAAACAAATATCCAATCCTCAGGCGACCATGCACGAGTCTCCACACGACCTCTCTCCACGGGTCTTCACTCAAGTGCCTTACAACTCAAACGTCTTTCGGATTACAGGAACTGTCCTCATACAGTCGGCCGAGTAGGCTTCGATATTAATAAAAGTAGAATAAGAAATACACAAAGCTTATTACAACAGAGTGTCTCAGACCTTAGATCGAAATGATCAAGATAAGGCAAGAACGACTCGAATGATCAGGATGATCCGAATGATCTACAAACACTTTCTTATATAGACTCTATCTTAGCTAATCCTATCTAAACACTGACTTCAAAAAGAAAATTATTGAGGGTCCTGTCGGTATCTTTTTCCACCGACGATGTCTACTCAATCTTTTCTCTACAAAGGAATCTTATCACAACATGTGACCATCATTATCACATTGCTGACAGAGATTCTACCAATGTCCTGTCGGACTCCTAGATACCAAAATTGACTCTGACCATTCAAACAGAATTCCAACAGAGACTGATCTTAATGAGAAAGCTTTATATGCATGCAGGACTTACTTCTGATTAAAATCATCGCTTCCTCAAACAGAATTCTGAAAACAAATATCCAATCCTCAGGCGACCATGCGCGAGTCTCCACACGACCTCTCTCCACGGGTCTTCACTCAAGCGCCTTACAGCTCAAACCTCTTTCGGATTACAGGAACTGTCCTCAGACAGGTGGCCGAGTAGGATTTGATATTAATAAAAGTAGAATAAGAAATACACAAAGCTTATTACAACAGAGTGTCTCAGACCTTAGATCGAAATGATCAAGATAAGGCAAGAACGACTCGAATGATCAGGATGATCCGAATGATCTACAAACATTTTCTTATATAGACTCTATCTTAGCTAATCCTATCTAAACACTGACTTCAAAAAGAAAATTATTGAGGGTCCTGTCGGCATATTTTTCCACCTACGGTGTCTACTCAATCTTTTCTGTACAAAGGAATCTTATCACAACATGTGACCATCATTATCACATTGCTGACAGAGATTCTACCAATGTCCTGTCAGACTCCTAGTCTCCCACAAATCTTCTTCTGATGATCCTAGAGAGGGCTCGTACTCATCTAAAAGTTGGCAGTGGTATATGTTCATAATTCGGTCGTACTGTTCGTCGATTCCTTCATTAGGATCTTGCGCATCTGTGATTTCTCCTTTTTCTTTTTGCCACATTATTGTTGTCCGGCTAGATGCTGCTGACAATGATTCTCCTTTGCTAATATTCGTATTGATCTTATGGAGGCCCGGTTGTTGTGAGGTATGCATCAATTCTTGCTTTTCCCATTTATTCAGGAATGGGAGAGCACTGACTTCAATATCAAGAAACAAATCTTTAAAGGCGTTCCGGGTAGCAGGTGATCTCTGTACTGCCAACTCGATTCCATCTAATAATTCCCACTTAAAAATTTGGAACATGTGAGTGGAGCTTTCAATAGCGTGCTGAATCCACAATTGACAATTCTCATTTAGCACATCTTTATGCTGCCATACAAGTTCAAAAATCATTGATGTGCATATCTTTTAAGAAACCATTAAGCTGACAAGGTGGATGATATTATTATTCTAGTTTGGAGATAAGACTAAAATTGTTACTAGGGCCTTCTGATTAATTATGAACTTCAGTGCTTTAGGCTGTCCTTGTAATCCATCAAGTTTATTTAAAATTTGCAATTTTTCTACCAGTCTTAAATTCCCAAATTCATGGAACCATTCAGCATCTTGTTTAATTAATTCTTGGTTGTTATCAGTTTCAGTACTGCCAATTCATTCATGACTAAAAATTTGAGCAAATGGATTTGGCTCTATATTATCTCTGATTCTTAGACTATGGAAATCCCAGGGATAAGCAAATGTTTTTAAATACTGCACCGTTATTTGTATACACTGGGATACCCTGGTAACCTGAATCTTTCTGCATTCTCCTCCTCTGATCTCCCAATCTGCAAAATTTTCGAAAATCTCATACTGAGGGAAAGTATCAGTATTGGCGTAATTTTCATCAATTCTTTGGAGGAAAGAAGCTTCTAGCTCTTCAAAAACATCTGGGATTTTTAATGACACCAAATACTTTATCATCTCTTCTTTCATGGGAATTTCTTCTAAATCTAGAATCTCGGCACCTGTAAACAGACTGAGTGCAAAGTCGACACCTCCTATGATCTGATAATAATTCAAAATTTTGAGTGTCCAGATCATTTCTTTTGTGTAGACACTAGACCATAGATCGCATAAGCTTCTGAAGTAAAGCTTAACCTTCATATTTGGCAAGGAAAAAATCTTTACCAAATTTTCATCTAGGCCTAAGGAAATGCCTAAGTTCTTTGATTGCCATGCCTGACATTTTCTAATCCACATATTTCTTCTGAGTCTAAAACCGATTACCTTTTTCATTTCATCTGTCAAAAAACTGGCATGACTTTCCAAAATTCTAAATCTATCTACAAATGTAGCAAAACTATCATCTTCGGGTCCTTTGCCTGGAATTTCAAAAACTGAATATCTACAAGTTATATACATCTTATTCATGTCTCTGGTCAAGGAATCTGTCAAGAAATTTGAATTACCTGGAATCCACTCAACCTCAAAATCAAACTGCTGAAACCAGATTTGCCAGGCTAGAATTCTGCCTTTTGCAATTTGCCTTGAAATCTTGGCAGACAGGAAATATTTAAAGTTTCTGGAGTCTGTTCTAATCAAAAACTTTACTGGGGTGAGATATACCTCAAAACGCTGAATTCCATTAAATATAGCTAGTGTCTCCTTTTCAGCTATGAAATAATTTTTTTGACTTGGTGTAAATTCCCCAGAAGCATATCCACACAAATTTTCTTCGACTTTTCCCTCGCTATTCTTTATTTGCTCTAAAAGTACAGCTGCCCAAAAATCAAGTGAAGCATCAGTTTGTAAAATAAGTAAACCTTCACCTGGTGGCTGAAGTCGTGGAAATTGCTGACATTCTTCTTTAAGCTTCTTCACTGCTTCCGTAGCTTCTTCAGACCATCCTTGATTGATGTGTCTTCTGATTGGGGTTGTCTTCTCTGATAGATTCGAGATGTATTTGTGGAGATAATTCAATACTCCAAGAAATCTCTGAATTGTATTTTTATCCTTCAATTCATCAGGAAATTGTGTTAACTTTGTTAGCACATGGGGCTACATTTGAATAGCACCATTAACAACATTAATCCCCAAGAAATCAATGGTATCCTGAAACAAGGACATTTTTCTTTCTGACAGAACAATTCCATGCTCTCTAACTTCTTCAAGAAAAATATCTAAATGTTTTAAGTGAGTTTGTACATCAGGGCTATGAATCAATATATCATCTATATATGTGACTATAAAATCATATTTAGAAAAAATATAATCCATCCTTCTTTGGAAAAAGGCTGGAGCGTTCTTCAGGCCGAACGGAACAACTTTCCACTGATAGAAACTTGCTGGACATATGAATGTTGTTTTGTGTCTATCTTCTGGCTGGATCTGAATTTGATAGTACCCTGACTTCATGTCAAATTTGCTAAACACCTTACTGTATTGAATTTTCTGCATAATAACTTCTGGCCTTGGCAATCGATAATTGAAATTCTAAGTGATAGCATTAAGAGGTTTATAATTGATAATCATTCTTGGCTTTCCTCTTACAATCTCATAATGATTTCTTACTAGAAATGCAGAACATGAATAATGAGATTCACTTGGTTCGATCACCTGCATTTTCAATAATTCTTGGATCTGATTCTTAATTTCTTGTTCATCGGCTGGTGTGCATGGAATCAATTTCCCTTTAACTCCATTGTCATGTAAAGTGACTATCTCCTGCATCGGGACTTTCAGTTTCCCAAAATTGCTGTGGGTTGTCCGAGCAACTCGTTAGAAGTCTTTGGTATATGTTTTTCTGCTCTATAGACCAATTAGTGTCAATGCATGCTAACTATTTTGTTTTTTTTTCTGCTCTGGCTTCATAGATATGTAGGACTTCTTGCCAGTCATCTGAATCTTTTACTGGCTATCTAGTTCCTACTCTTTTTTGACTATTTTCATACCTAGCTTCAGAATTTGCAATACTTAATCTAGGTACTGATATAGCTATTTTCTTCAAATTTATTATCAGCTTATCTTGGCCGATAGTCACAGGTAGCACAGAGTTTATGAATGGCATGCCTAGCATTAGACTCGCTGAAGGGTCATAATGCTGAATTGCTGAAATTTTTATAATACTCCCCCCAACTTTTAAAGGAATATTGTCTACATAGTGTGTGAGCTGAACAGATCCTCCAATTGTCTCTGAGACCAGTATATTTTTTAACGGTTTCCACAAAGGTTTAAACAGAGATGGTCTAGCGAGATTATTAGAACCTCCAGTGTCTACAAATGCATCTACTAAAATCCATTCACCTTTTACTTGCACTTGCACTGGAATATAGATCAGACTTTCTGTTTTAACAATCTTTTTTAACAAAGTATTCTGTTCTTCTTTTGAAACCTCTACTTGTGGCATACTAGTTGATGGTGTTATCTTCTTTTCATATGGACAGAGAGAATTAAATTGAGATGAAGGTACTGCAGGTTGCTTACCTTTGTCTCTTCTGACTGATTCTATGCTCTCTGATTCATCATCTAAATCATCTTCTGCCTCACTTGTTGTCTCAATATTTGAAGAAATCTTTATGTCGCTGTAATGCTGTTCACTGGAAAAATCTGAACTAGATGGACAGATATTCATTTTCTGTACAAAATCACTTTCATCTTCAAGATCTGAAACTTCTGTTAGAATATATACATCAGAAATTTCATCATCTGATTCTACCACAGACCAATCATCTTGAAACTCTTCAATATCTACACAAGCTTTGAGTTTACTGGATGATTTCTGGGGGAACTTTCTAGCAAAGTGTCCTTCTTTTTTTACAAATGAAACAACAACTGTTGTTTCTGGGTTTGGTTCTCTTCTTCAAAAATCTGAATTTTCTAAAAGGCCTTTTTGGGTTTGTATTTGCCGTACCTTTTGGACTTCTTCTTGGGCTTAAAAGGTGTCCATGGCAATACTAATCTGCAGACATCTGAACTTGGAGTGATGTCGTGCGCTTTCTTCTGCAAACACAAATATTTTACCTTTTCGGATACTCAAAAGAGAAGATCGACCCAATAGATTTGATCTAGACTTTTCAGTTGTATTTCTAGATCTTTCATTGTTAAATCTCCCAAATTGCCTCGTAATTTTGATAAAAATGTAATTTTTTGAGCAACATCATTGAAAAGATTAGCTTTAAAGACTTTAGCCATAAATTCTATACCAAACTAATCTAAATGCTTTATATCTTTCAATTCCATACGGCTAAGGTCAGTTAAGAGTTGTTTTTTCTCATCTACTAGTTCTGGAACAAATTGTGTTTTCAACAAGATTTCTAATGTGGACAAACCAGCTTCCATGACTGCTCTTCTTTCTATTTCTGATCCTCCCATACACCAATCAAAAACAATTCCTGCCATCCATTTTTCAGCTAGAATCATAATAGACAAATTGTTTAATTTTGTAGTGACCTGCATTTGATATAATGCTCCTATCCAAATCCTAATAGATTCGCTTGGTTTTGATGAGCTATCAAAATCTAAAACATAGCCACTTGCGTTTGCTGCAAACAGGTCTTCTTCGATTCTAGGATATTTCACAGCTTCTTTCAAAATATGGGCTTTGTTTTGATTTTTTATGGACGGAAAAATAAAAGATGGGAACTTTATCGCATCTTTCTCTAATATCATAACTTCATTTTTTGACTCAAAAGGTTTATCTATTTTATATGATGGTTTTGAGTTACTGGTGAGTTTACCAGTATCTATGGAAGTTCCTTTGCCCGCACTTGATTGAGCTGCGTCTTCTGTATCTTCTTCTAAATCCCAATAGTTTGGGGCTGACATATCTACATGAAACTTTGGAATTTGCTTGGCCTTCCTTTTTTGTTTTCTTCTTCTTCTCTCTTCTCTTTCTTGTTTCTCTGCTTGTTGCTCTTCATATAATAGCTTGAGATTTTCATTTATCAAATCAGCTTGTTTCCCCAAATCATCTAAAACATCTTCAGCATGAGAGCACCAAGTAGTTAAGTAGTTTCCTACTTGATAGACTTGATCCATATCATCAGTATCTTGAGAATTATGTTCTAGCAAGGGAGCATAATCTGCTCTTGTAGGTGGCTGTTTAGTCCGAGATGAAGAAACACAGAACTTAGTTTTGGGTGGCCATTTCCCCCCTTTAACAAATCTTTTGTTAGCAAACTGGTATTCTTCTACAGGTGCAAAAGTATTTACATGAGTCCTAAACATCTTATTTACAGCAAAAAAGGGTTTTTCTTCAGGAATATATAACTGAGTATTAGACCGAGGTGTACTAGTGGAAGTAGAAGCTTGTTCTTCAGGTATAGTGAGTTGTTTATAAAAAGATCTTCTTCCACATTGGACTAATTCTTCAACTGGTATTACAGGCTTCTCTGGCATAATTATGGGCTTATGGATTCTTGGATCATTTGGGTTTGGTATAACCTTTACACTTCCATCTGTAAGCGCCATTCTTTTAATTTTACTATTTGCACTGTCTGAAGCCAAAGACTTATACTGAATATACCAGTCATTGGGTAAGGATTCCTTTTCATAACGTACACCTTCAATTTGAGCATTTCCTATCCCAATTGTTACACAATCTTTCAACGCCGGCTGTTTTAACTTTGGATGGACTGTATTAGTAAGCTGGAAGGATGTTTGAACTATTATAGACAGGAATTCACTGTCATCTACCATAGATAATCCTTGTACTCCTATCAAGGCTTTCCAACAGTCTTTAATATGAACATCTGTTAGACTGATGGCATAATCAGGAAAAATTGTTCCATGCTGACAACCAGATGATAGGTTTCCCAGTATGGTTCCTATTCTAGCATGATCATATTCATTATGCCTTGTATCAAATAATTCTGCTATGCAAGGAGTATTTATTCCATGTCTAAACAGAGGAGCTAAACCAATTCTAATTGCTCCAAAATGTAAATAATGAAATCTTCCTTCCTTAGCATGCTTTTTAAACTTCCTTATCTCATCTTCAGAAAATAGATTCAAACCAATTATTTGTACAACTGGACCTTTGATTCTGACTTTAATCTCAACTTCTTTGAAATAACACTTTTTTGATAATTTGAACATGATTGGAACTGGATAAACTTCTTTTGTATCTAAAGCAGGAGGGTTCCAAATTTTAGGGTCTTCTACTTGTTCATGTTCATTTATATCTGATTCAACAGATCTGCTCTCTACTTCTGATCTTGATCGTTTGTCAATAGTATAAAAAGATCTCAAAAATCTAGCCATATTGCAGATACAAACTATTCCAGAAATCGACTGAAGGAGCTTTTATCTACTCAGCACAATGTAAAACAAAGATGCATTTTGAAGGCTTCCTGGCTTTCTTCAGATTCTGTCTATAGTATGTATGTGATCTAAGATAGAACTCTAAGAAAGAGAAATGGCTCTGATACCAAAATTGACTCTGACCATTCAAACAGAATTCCAACACAGGTTGATCTTAATGATAAAGCTTTATATGCATGCAGGACTTACTTCTGATTAAAATCGTCGCTTCCTCAAACAGAATTCTGAAAACAAATATCCAATCCTCAGGCGACCATGCGCGAGTCTCCACACGACCTCTCTCCACGGGTCTTCACTCAAGCGCCTTACAGCTCCAAACTCTTTCGGATTACAGGAACTGTCCTCAGACATGCGGCCGAGTAGGCTTCGATATTAATAAAAGTAGAATAAGAAATACACAAAGCTTATTACAACTGAGTGTCTTAGACCTTAGATCGAAATGATCAAGATAAGGAAAGAATGACTCGAATGATCAGGATGATCTGAATGATCTACAAACACTTTCTTATATAGACTCTATCTTAGCTAATCCTATCTAAACACTGACTTCAAAAATAAAATTATTGAGGGTCATGTCGGTATCTTTTTCCACCGATGGTGTCTACTCAATCTTTTCTGTACAAAGGAATCTTATCACAACATGTGACCATCATTATCACATTGCTGACAGAGATTCTACCAATGTCCTGTCGGACTCCTAGATACCAAAATTGACTCTGACCATTCAAACAGAATTCCAACAGAGACTGATCTTAATGATAAAGCTTTATATGCATGCAGAACTTACTTCTGATTAAAATCGTCGCTTCCTCAAACATAATTCTGAAAACAAATATCCAATCCTCAGGCGACCATGCACGAGTCTCCACACAACCTCTCTCCACGGGTCTTCACTCAAGCGCCTTACAGCTCAAACCTCTTTCACATTACAGGAACTGTCCTTAGACAGGCGGCCGAGTAGGCTTCGATATTAATAAAAGTAGAATAAGAAATACACAAAGCTTATTACAATAGAGTGTCTCAGACCTTAGATCGAAATGATCAAGATAAGGCAAGAACGACTCGAATGATCAGGATGATCCGAATGATCTACAAACACTTTTTTATATAGACTCTATCTTAGCTAATCCTATGTAAACACTGACTTCAAAAATAAAATTATTGGGGGTCCTGTCGGTATCTTTTTCCACCGATGGTGTCTACTCAATCTTTTCTGTACAAAGGAATCTTATCACAACATGTGACCATCATTATCACATTGCTGACAGAGATTCTACCAATGTCTTGTCAGACTCCTAGTCTCCCACAAATCTTCTTCTGACGATCCTGGAGAGGGCTCGTACTCATCTAAAAGTTGGCGGTGGTATCTGTTCATAAGTCGGTTGAACTGTTCTTCGATTCCTTCATTAGGATCTTGCGCATCTGTCATATTTGGCAACGAAAAAATCTTTACCAAATTTTCGTCTAGGCCTAAGGAAATGACTAAGTTCTTTGATTGCCATGCCTGACATTTTCTAATCCACATATTTCTTCTGAGTCTAAAACCGATTACCTTTTTCATTTCATCTGTCAAAAAACTTGCATGACTTTCCAAAATTCTAAATCTATCTACAAATGTAGCAAAACTATCATCTTCGGGTCCTTTGCCTGGAATTTCAAAAACTGAATATCTACAAGTTATATACATCTTATTCATGTCTCTGGTCAAGGAATCTATCAAGAAATTTGAATTACCTGGAATCCACTCAACCTCAAAATCAAACTGCTGAAACCAGATTTGCCAGGCTAGAATTCTGCCTTTTGCAATTTGCCTTGAAATCTTGGCAGACAGGAAATATTTAAAGTTTCTGGAGTCTGTTCTAATCAAAAACTTTACTGGGGTGAGATATACCTCAAAACGCTGAATTCCATTAAATATAGCTAGCGTCTCCTTTTCAGCTATGAAGTAATTTTTCTGACTTGGTGTAAATTCCCCATAAGCATATCCACACAAATTTTCTTCGACTTTTCCCTCACTATTCTTTCTTTGCTCTAAAAGTACAGCTGCCCAAAAATCAAGTGAAGCATCAGTTTGTAAAATAAGTAAACCTTCACCTGGTGGCTGAAGTCGTGGAAATTGCTGACATTCTTCTTTAAGCTTCTTCACTGCTTCAGTAGCTTCTTCAGACCATCCTTGATTGATGTGTCTTCTGATTGGGGCTGTCTTCTCTGATAGATTCGGGATGTATTTGTGGAGATAATTCAATACTCCAAGAAATCTCTGAATTGTCTTTTTATCCTTCAATTCATCAGGAAATTGTGTTAACTTTGTTAGCACATGGGGCTGCATTTGAATAGCACCATTAACAACATTAATCCCCAAGAAATCAATGGTATCTTGAAACAAGGACATTTTTCTTTCTGACAGAACAATTCCATGATTTCTAACATCTTCAAGAAAAATCTCTAAATGTTTTAAGTGAGTCTGTACATTAGGGCTATGAATCAATATATCATCTATATATGTGACTATAAAATCATATTTAGAAAAAATATAATCCATCCTTCTTTGGATAAAGGCTGGAGCGTTCTTCAGGCCGAACGGAACAACTTTCCACTGATAGAAACCTGCTGGACATATGAAAGCCGTTTTGTGTCTATCTTCTGGCTGGATCTGAATTTGATAGTACCCTGACTTCATGTCAAATTTTCAAAACACCTTACTGTATTGAATTTTCTGCATAATAACTTTTGGCCTTGGCAATGGATAATTGAAATTCTGAGTGATAGCATTAAGAGGTTTATAATTGATAACCATTCTTGGCTTTCCTCTTACAATCTCGGAATGATTTCTTACTAGAAATGCAGAACATGAATAATGAGATTCACTTGGTTCGATCAGCTGCATTTTCAGTATTTCTTGGATTTGATTCTTAATTTCTTGTTCATCGGCTGGTGTGCATGGAATCGGTTTCCCTTTAACTCCATTGTCATGTAAAGTGACTATCTCCGGCATCGGACTTTCAGTTTCCAAAAATTGCTGTGGGTTGTCTGAGCAACTCTTTAGAAATCTCTGGTATATGTTTTTCTGCTCTGTAGACCAATTAGTGTCAATGCATGCTAACTGCTTTGTTTTGTTTTCTGCTCTGGCTTCATAGATCTGTAGGACTTCTTTCCAGTCATCTGAATCTTTTACCGGCTTTCTAGTTCCTACTCTTTTTTGACTATTTTCATACCTAGCTTCAGAATTTGCAATACTTAATCTAGGTACTGATATAGCTTTTTTGTTCAAATTTATTATCAGCTTATCTTGGCTGATAGTCACAGGTAGCACAGATTTTATGAATGGCATGCCTAACATCAGACTAGCTGAAGGGTCGTAATGCTGAATTGCTGAAATTTTTATAATACTCCCCCCAACTTATAAAGGAGTATTGTCTACATAGTGTGTGAGCTGAACAGATCCTCCAATTGTCTCTGAGACCAGTATATTTTTTAACGGTTTCCACAAAGGTTTAAACAGAGAGGGTCTAGCGACATTATTAGAACCTCCAGTGTCTACAAATGCACCTACTGAAATCCATTCACCTTTTACTTGCACTTGCACTGGAATATAGATCAGACTTCCGTTTTAACAATCGTTTTTAACAAAGTATTATGTTCTTCTTTTGAAACCTCTACTTGTGGCATATTGGTTGATGGTGTTATCTTCTTTTCATATGGACAGAAAGAATTAAATTGAGATGAAGGTACTGCAGGTTTCTTACGTTTGTCTCTTCTGACCGATTCTGTTATCACTTAAAACCACAGTCCACCTATGTCCAAAGATTCATATAATTTTTTTTTTGTTTAAGTCAATAGGTTTCCATGTGTGTCACTTTGAAATTAGAATTTCAAAAGGTATTGATGTGAGTCCTTGTGAAAAACTGTTAGATACCCTCCATCATTATTATTTAAGGCATGTCTTGTCTTGATTGCGTCATTTGTATTTTGCGCAGTTTCGCAGCGCAATCTGATTGGCCAATTTAGCTGCACAATCATTTTTCCACCTTTTCACAGCGTATCATTTACCATCCATTTCGTAGCGCGTGTTTTCAATTCATAATTGTCTGCGCTACGAAATCGGGGATTCGGGGTTTTTGCAGCGCATTTTCTTGAAATGTCAAGTCTAGGGAGATGAGTCATTAGGTCCGTCCACATTTTGTCAGTTGATGTCTTCTCCAGGTCATGATAGGTTATCATTCCGCCATCAGGTTTAAGATCACGCACATGACAATCATTTTAAGAGATTTTATGAGATATAGTTATGTCATAATGTATATTCATGGTGCGTTAATATGCCTGTTGTATGACGAGATTTTTTTTGAAAAAACGCAAAGAAGCCCGAGTTTTTATTTAAAGGGATCACTGCAAGCGAGCCTGCACTCCAAAGCCGAAGCTGTTTTGTGAATTGTAGCTGCTGTTCGTTCTCTGTGTGAAGATATTCTAAGCAAGATGGAGAAAAGAGTACATCGATCCGGAAGGTGCCTAAGAACAGAGCCAGAGGGGCTTGATCTTACACTCAGAGATGAAGGTGTAGCACGAGCCTTTAA
>APFE030799926.1:0-11354 GCA_000404065.3 Pinus taeda
TTTTATATTTTTAGTATGTGTATTTTCTTAATATTTAATAACTTAATATGTCATATTTATAAAAAATAATTTCAATGTCAATAAATAATTAGGAAGTAAAGTGTTTTTTTGGGAAGAACTCCTTTAGGCTGCTACTCTACACTCTACACTCTACACTCTTGGGCATCATTCGATTGAATGTTGGACAACTGAAAGATCTGTGACCATAAGATCTCTCCACTACTCACTAATACAACATCAATTACTATCTATCACTTGACACTGCATTCACCCAAAATAACAAATGAATTTAATTGATAGCATCAATACATGTTATTTTTTCAATTTTGTAATTTATAGACACACAAGTTTATTAATCCAGGCTTATATCATTCTCTCCCAAAAAAAGGGTCTTGGAAAAAACAACATAATTCTCATGCTTGGTACATAATAACATTTTATGTATCCTTCAGTGACAATCCATCATGTAAATTTGCAACACTAAAAAATTGAGCTTCGCATTGGAGCAACTCAACTCCTTCAAACCAGTAGCACTACAAGTGATGATGGAAAATATTCAGTTCCTCCATCACACGCATCGTGACAGATTCTTTCATGTCATGCATGGAGCAAGTTGTCATGAATATGATATGAAAGTGTCGAGGGTTATCGTTTAACACTTTTGTGTTGCTGCCTCCATTTGCCAGTTCCACACTAACTTCCTCAGGTCTTAGGGACATATTCCTGTAAAAAGTAAGCCAACACTCCATCTCCCCCTAAGTTGGTTATTACCACATTGTTTTCATTTTTTCTGCCTATTGACTATTTTAATTTTTGGCACAACACTCCATCTATCCCTAAGTTAGTTATTACCACGTTGTTTTCATTTTTTCTTCCTTTTGATTATTTTAATTTTGGTTTTGGCTATGGCTTTGGTTTCGTGATCTCTAATAACTAATATCATTGGTCATAGTTGGGATTTTTTGTAAGTGCAATATGTGAAGAAAACAATGTAGGAAAAGTGATCACTTGTCTTCTAGGTAATCTCCCACCTTGAGGCCAACTGATTTGTTGCTTTCTTATCACGCTCAATATTTGACAAACCTTCTTTTGAATTTTTTCCTACATGAGTCAAAGATTGGGTGTAAATGAGACTATGTACTGGTACACACATTTGAAGAGCTCGAAGGAAGCAACGTTGTAACAACCCTCTCTTTGAATGGATGTCACACCCTTGCAATAGGACCTCTATTTATTCCTAATCTTTTACAAGAATGTGATTCCACTAGAAATCTTTTGGAGGAGGATGAGAGGTGCCTCACATGGTTGGATATGCAACAACCATCATCGGTTGTATATGTTTTGTTTGCGAGCATGCCCATCAAATCTCGAGAGAATTCGCAACAATTAGCACTAGGGCTCGAGGGTAGCGGGAAACCTTTCTTGTGGGTTCTCTGGTTAGATATTGAAGATGGGAGGTTTGCAGTTCTACCTGACAGATTAGAAGAACGAACGAAAGATTGTGCACTGTTTGTAAGGTGGGCACTTCAAGTTAAATTCGTCACCCACACATCCGTTGGATTATTCCTCACTCACGCAAGATGGAATTCAACTTTGGAAAGCATTAGAATGGGAGTTCCTATGGTGGGTTTTCCTTATTTTGGCGATCAGTATCTCAACTGTAGATTTTCTCGGGATCTGTGGGAGGTTTGCTTGAATTTTGACACGGGTATGCTCTGAATCCTAAGTTATTCTAGTGTATCGATGATCCAAACCCCCAAATTGCAAGAATAAATGAATGGGTCGCACACCTTGTACAACTTACCTAACAATTCCTCCACATCCTCGAGATCTCGAGTCATGATGGAGAGTATTATAGCAACAAGAAGAAAATGATGTCTCAACTACTAGACATATCATGTTATTACAGTTCCCTAAATCATCATATTATGATCTCTGAACTTGCTAATTTGAAAATTGTACATTAATTTAGGTTACTATTAACATGGGAAAACCCATGTGAATTTGTGTGCATGTTACAATTACTCCACTAAATAAAACTACCAATGCTAAGTAGTAAATTAGTCCATTAAATAAAACTACCAATGCTAAGAAGTAATTATAAGTAAATAAAGAATTCAAACAACCACATGCAATTGGTAAAAAATACAAATAAAACAACATAGACAAATTAAGCAGACCTTACATCACACTTGGCTCTTTTGCTTGGAATGAAGAATTTTCTCACCAACATCACAGACAACCCCATAGTGCAAGTCCCTAGAAAAGTCACAAATTTTTCATATGGTTGTTTATTTGTTTTAATGTACCTCAATTTAAATTATAAACTATAGATGATTTTTTGATCTACTAGGCATGCAATCACATAAGGTCAGTTATAAGCCTAAAATCACGTTGATTATTGCACATAAGAGGCATCACACAAAGTTATTTCTAAGTGGTGGTTCGGGCAATATCTAGCTAGGAAAGTATTCTCTATAAATTTTATCATTTCGATAAGTACAACTCTATTAGAATCAACCATCATATGAGTATCCAAACCATTAGTGTGAATCAATATTTATTGCCCATAGTTCGAAATCTATAATGTTACATGTGAATACTTGATCCTCTCCTTTATGTTCCCAATATTTGTTGAAGTGATGTAACCCAACCTCACGGTCCCACAACTCTATGTAACTTGGGTTTAATCGGCGGTTGTCGGAATCACAACACGATGGTCTTTTCGCGGTGATTACGTACAAAGTTGGTGATGTGTATTGGTTTGTAGCTGCGGGCAATTACTGCCGCATTTAACTCCACCGTATGTGCCTCGGACCTGGCTCCTCCGTGCGTTCTTTGGAAAAATATTCCAGTTCTTTGATCATTCGAGAGGGTTCGGTTCTATTGTTCGACTGCTGTGAGGGTTTGAGTGTGTTCTTTGCCTGTTCTATGACTGTAAGTTCTCTGCACCTGGTTGTGGATTTGCCAAACTTCAATGGATTGATACATCCTCATTTCTGCTAGCACGCTCGCTGGTTAATGCCCACAGTAAGTCTCCGGGTTTCGTTCTACTGTTCTTTACTATGATATTGTCAAGAAGTTTGAGTTCTTGCCTGGTTCTGTCCTCAACTCTTGTTGTGCTGTCACCGTTGTCGTGTTGTTACTTCTGTTCTAGTTTGGTCACTCTGCTATGGTTAATGGGTGCCTGTATAACCGTTCTGTGCTCGATTTATTTGTTTTTCGTCGCTCTCGGCTATCGGGTGACAAATCATCAGGTTTCGGCGGCTTCCAACAGGTATTCTCTTCCTCCTTGTTTCAATTTAAGTTTCCCTGTTGAAATTTGTATTAACCAGAGTTGCTCCTCTGGTCTCTGCCTCAGCTGTTCGACTTGGCTCTGCTTCTCGGCTACTCGGTCCACTTGCGCAGGTAACTAGCACCAAAACCCTCTCGTTTTGTAACTATTTTGATGGTTTATTGGTAATGCATAGATAGTCATATCACACTGTTGCTCTTGCAGGTCACAGTTCGACCTGGGCTCGTGGGTTCTACGGGTTCTAGTTCTTAAAAGGATGGTGTAAACTCCGGTAGGCTCTAGTTCTCCAATGCTTGTCAACACACTGCTAGTTTCCTAAACTTTCTCTAGTTTTTGTTTGGTCGTTTATTATTGCCGTGTGCTGTTGTTGTTTCCCTATATATTCTTGGTCCCGGTCACCTGTTCTGTCAGTCTTTTGTTGATTGGATGTTGGCGTTTCTATTCTCAAACCCTAGGCCAGGGTTTGTCTAGTTCTTGGACGCGACACTTGTGGGTTTGTCAACAGTTATACATCGTAATTAAATGTGGGTCGATTTAAATGAGAACTGGTTGTGCTATTGCTTCATTACATAGGAATTATGAGGAGTCATTGGTTTTGAGAGCATTACCTTTTCCTGTAGGTTGCGTCTTTGATTTGGTGTGCGGTTCTGTTCGTTCCCGAGCCTCTCGTGGTGACATTCCTGTTAAACTGAGTTTCTTCACATCGTCTTCCGCTTGCAATTGTACAGTCAGTTAATTTCTTTGTAGCCTGTTCATTTGTCGAGAATACAAAAAAAAAACACTGTAACCTCACCGTGGCTTCCCTCTGGTTGTCAATACTGTTAGTTTTGATTCGTTATGCAGAAAAGAAAATTCATCATTCAGAAGACAGACAATATATGTATACAATAAACAACTTTAAAAATAGATTTGTTTCTCTTATTTGATATTGTGAAATTGCAGAACCCTTCTTTGGTATTACATCTCTTCTTTTATATGTTGGGATTACAGTTAATTCGAACTGTCCCTGTTTGTCAGTTGAACAGAAATAGTTTGTTAAGTAACTGTTTAGTTATTATTTACAAGTTCTTCTTGTGGACAATTTTGTTTTTTCTTTCCTAATTTAACAGATCAATTCCTAACTGAAACTTATTTCTATTAAACTTATAATGACCCTAACCAACACTTAACTTTGGCTTTTAGCAATTAAAATAAAATAAACGGACTATCTGTCTTATGACTTCTTAAACTAGAAAATAAAAGAAAATATTCTAGATACTTGTCAACCTTCCAACCTGGCGAGACTTCACCTGGTCATGGTGAGCTAGATGCTCCTGCATCAGGCTCCCGGGGCAGAAAGAAATCATGGCTCCAGTCCATGAGCTTCTCAACGGAAGTTCCTGTCTATTCAATCTGCCTGGCATCAAGCCACAAACTGTCCTCGATGGGACGGTTCTTCCACTTGACCAGGTATTGCATATACTCTTTCCGCCGAGTTTGTTTAACCACCTGAGTGTCGAGAATGCTTTCGATCTCGGGAGGTTGAACGTAAGGCATCTGTCTCTTCCAAGCTTCCTCGTCTTCCTGGGTATGTCGTGTAGGTTGCGTGGTTCCATATTCTTCCTTTCCCTCTGGGTCAGCCGTGTACGGGAATAGGTCTGCTACGTTGAAGATAGGTGAAATGCCTATTCCGGGCGGTAGCTGTATCTCGTAGGCATTCGCTGAAAATTTTCGAAGAATTTTACAGGGACCTATCTTTTTATATTTTAATTTATTGTACGTACCTTTGGGGAAACGCTCTTTGCGTAAATGCGCGAGGACTTCGTCCCCCACGTCAAATTGTGCTTCCCTTCTCTTTAAGTCTGCATGCTGTTTGTACTTGATGCTGCTGTCCTGTAACTTCATCTTTACATGTTCATGCAAATCCCTCATCGCGTTAGCGAAATCTTCCCCATCCGCACTTCACCTTTCCTGTAATCAAAGGTCCGGCAGTTTGTGCACTCTGCGTGGATGCATGCCATACAGGATCTGAAAGGGACTGAAACCTGTGCTGCAGTTAGGCGAGTCGTTGTAAGCGAACTCTGCCTGTGCTAGCACCCGGTCCCACATCCGTGAATTCTCCCTGACTAAACTGCGTAATAGGTTTCCCAAACTCCTGTTTACAACTTCTGTCTGCCCGTCGGTTTGCGGGTGATATGCATAACTGTAGTTTAGCTGTGTGTCCATTTTCTTCCATAAGGTACGCCAAAAGTGACCCGTGAACTTCACGTCCCTGTCCGAAAGGATAGATTTAGGCAATCCATGTAACCTGACAATTTCATTGAAAAACAAGTGGGCCACGTGGGTGGCATCACTGGTTTTTTGACAAGGTATAAAATGTGCCATTTTTGAAAACCTGTCCACCACTACCATTACTGAATCATATCCTTGCTGTGTCTTTGGCAGACCCAAGATGAAATCCAAACTAACTAAATCCCACGGCCTGCTTGGAACAGGTAACGGTGCATACAATCCTATGTTTTGGCTCTGCCCCTTTGCCAATTGGAACACTTTGCATTTGGCCACAAAACTTTGTACATCTTGCCACATCTTCGGCCAAAAATAAAAGTGACTAAGCTGCTCGAGGGTATTATTCATGCCGAAATGTCTGGCCAAACCTCTGCTATGCTTCTCGCGAATAATATTCTCCCTCATCGAGCAGTCAGGTATGCATAGCTGTCCTCCCTTAAACAACAATTTTTCCTGCAGATTGTAGTCCAACCAAGGACTATTGTCTCTCACTAAAGGGTTCTGGCATGCCTCATAGGCCTCCTTAAAATCTGTATTTGTCTGGTATAGATCCTGTAAGTGCTCAAAACCCAGCACTTGTACAGTGCTTTCCTGCAGAAGTAGACTTTCCTACTCAACGCATCTGCGACCTTATTTGCTTGCCCGCTAATGTTCTTCAGTACAAAATTGAAACTCTGTAAATACTCTACCCATTTGGCATGTTTTTGGTTGAGTTTGTGCTATTGCATTACATACTATAGTGCAGAATTATTTGAGAACAACACGAATTCATTTCCCAATAAATAATGCCTCCAGTGTTTTAATGCCTATACAACAGCATAAAACTCTTTATCATACGAAGAGTATTTCTGTCTACTCTCGTTCAGCTTCTCACTGAAGAATGCCACAGGATTTTCCTCTTGACTGAGCACAGCCCCGATTGCTGTCTCGCTGGCGTCATAGCGAACCTGAAACAACTTCTGGAAATCTGGTAGCCACAGGATTGGCCTCTCAGTAATCTTCCTCTTCAACAACTGGAAACTTCGCTCTGCTGCTTCTGTCCACCGAAAAGGTTGGCTGGCCTTTTTGATGGTATCTAGCATGGGTGCACAAATTTCCCTAAAATTTTTGATAAACTTCCTATAAAAGCTTTCCAATCCGTGAAAGCTACGTACCTCAAACAGATTTTTTGGAGATGGCCAATTTACTATCGTTGCCACCTTCTCCGGATCCATCTTCAGTTCATTTTCTGCTACCACAAACCCCAAATAAATTAATTCCTTTTGCAGAAAAGTACATTTATTCAAGTTTATCAGCAGTTTGTTCTGCTGTAATTTCTCCAGTACCTTACGCACATGTTGTAGGTGTTCTTCTCTTGTCCTGCTAAAAATAAGGATGTCATCCAAGTAAACGATTACGAACTTCCCAATATACTCTTTCAACATCTCATTCATTAACCTCATGAATGTACTGGGCACATTGCTTAGCCCAAATGGCATGACCAGCCATTCGTACAACCCCTCATTCGTCTTAAAGGTTGTCTTCCATTCGTCACCCTCTCGTATCCGAATCTGATGGTACCCGCTTTTTAAATCTATCTTCAAGAAGTAAGCTGCCCCACTTAAACAATCCATCATATCATCCATCCGTTGCAGTGGGAATCTGTATCGGATGGTGATTTTATTGGTGGCCCTTGAATCGGTGCACATCCGCCACTCTCCTCCCTTCTTGGGAGCGAGAACCGTTGGAACAGCACAAGGGCTTAAGCTCTCCCTTATCAAACCCTTGTCCAACAGCTCCTGCACCTGCTTCCTGATTTCCTCATTATCCTTGGGCTCATTCAGTATGACGCTTTATTCGGTAAACTAGCTCCTGGTATGAAGTCAATGTGATGACTAATGCTTCGCTTGGGGGGTAACTTGTCTGGCAAGTCGTCTACAACTATGTCTGCAAACTCCTCCAACATTTGTTGAATCTCTGTGGGAAAGTCTGATATTTCTGTATGTAGCAGGACTATCTTGGCTTTCCTTACCACCGCATAACCTACCTTACTGTCCTCCACCTATTTTAAAAATTGTTTCCCACTCACCAACAATGCTCTAGTTTCACTTGTCTCAGGTGCTCCTTCTTCTTCTTTGATAGGTACAAGTGTATGCTTGATTCCATCCTTCATGAATTTGTAACAGTTCATCACTCCATCATGGGTCACTTTCCTATCGAATTGCCAAGGTCTACCCAACAATATGTGACAGACATCCATTGGCATGATGTCACAGACAACTTTGTCCTTGTATTTGCCTATGTGAAACTCGACCTCGCTCTGTTCATCCACTAGCAATTGATGGCCCTTTTGCAGCCATGAAACTCTATATGGATTGGGATGCTTTGAGCGTTTCAACTACAACTTTTCCACCATTTATGTGGACACTAAATTGTCAGTACTTCCGCTGTCAATTATTAGTTTACAACACTTACCTCGTGACTTACAGATTGTCCTGAACAGAGCTTTATGTTGTGTCTGTTCGGTATTCTCCTTGACTGGTTTCAATAGCACCTTATGCAGCACCAAAGATTCTCCCGTCTCTGGAGCATTCTCCGCCTCCTGAGGGAGTGCTATTGCTTCCTCTGGTTGCGTCACATACGCACCCCGCTGTCCAGTTGGTTCTGCTTCTGGACACTCAAAGGAGCAGTGCCCCCACTTATGACACCTATAGCACTGATAACCAGCACCCCTGCCTTGGCCATTTCCTCTGCCGCGCTAGGACGATCTGCCGCTTCTCGCACTGTCTCCTCTATCTGTTGTTCTAGAAGTTTTCGAAGTGTTAGCTTCCTCGTTGTTGTTAGTAGTTCGGCCCCTGCCATAGGACTGGCCTTTTCCTCTACTGGCCCCTCGTCCCCTCCGAGCATTTTTCCTTTTATTAATTTTCTCCTCAGCCTTTATTGTGCTCTGATATGCCTCTTTGGTGTTATTCGGAGATAAGATACTTATTTCATCTAAAATATCCATCCTCAGCCCATTAACATACCTGGCTGTTCTTTCTGCTGTATCCTCCATGTATCCTGCCCGCAAATTCACTCGATAAAACTCCTCCGTGTACTCTTTAACCGTCAGTCCTTTCTGTCTTAGATTCTGCACCTGCCTGTGCAATACAATCTGATAGTCCCTTGGCAGAAATCTGCCCTTCAACTTGGCCACCATTCTTGACTAGGTTTTGATCAACGCCTTATTCAATCTCCTCTTCTCGTTTTGGACACTATCCCACCATAGGGTTGCGTGTCCCTTCAGTTTCGTCGCCGCAAATTTGACTCTGCGGTCTTCGTTGACTTCCTCGCACTCAAAGTACTTGTCCATCTCGCTAATCCAATCTAGCAAAACCTCGATAGACAGGCTGCCATCGTATGTCGGGAGTTCTGGTTTAGGTTTACTGCTTGCTAATAAAACAGATCTCAGCAATCTCACTTCTGCGGATTCACCTTCCTGTCCATCTGCTGCCTCTTCTACTTCCTCTTCACTAGCATCGCCTAACTCTGGATCTCTCCGTCTACCTGCTTCTACTGCCTCCAAACGGGCAGCAAGAATTCTGATCTCCTCTCTTAACCCTTCCTCTGCCAATCTGCGAGCACCTCTGCCACCTCAACCACCTCGACCATGACCTTGTCGTCCTACTTCCATATCCTCAGTCAGCTTAAAGATATGATACCACTCTAATGTAACCCAACCTCATGGTCCCACAACTCTATGTAACTTGGGTTTAATTGGTGGTCGCTGGACTCACAACACGGCGGTCTTTTCCCGATGATCACGTGCAAATTTGGTGATGTGTATTGGTTTGTAGCTGTGGGCAGTTACTTCCGCATTTAACTCCACCCTATGTGCCTCGGGCCTGGCTCCTCCGCGTGTTCTTTGGAAAAATATCCCGGTTCTTTGATCATTCGAGAGGGTTCTGTTCTGTTGTTTGACTGTTGTGAGGGTTTGAGTGTGTTCTTTGTCTGTTCTATGACTGTAAGTTCTCTGCACCTGGTTGTGGGTTTGCCAAACTTCAATGGATTGATACCTTCTCGTTTCTGCTAGCACGCTCGCTGGTTAATGCCCACAGTAAGTCTCCAGGTTTCGTTCTACTGTTCTTTACTATGATATTGTCAAGAAGTTTGAGTTCCTGCCTGGTTCTATCCTCAACTCTTGTTGTGATGTCACCGTTGTCGTGTTGTTACTTTTGTTCTAGTTTGGTCACTCTGTTGTGGTTAATGGGTGCCTGTATAACCGTTTTGTGCTCGGTTTATTTGTTTTTGTTCGCTCTCGGCTATCGGGTGACAAATCATCAGGTTTCGGCGGCTTCCAACAGGTATTCTCCTCCTCTTTGTTTCAATTTAAGTTTCCCTGTTGAAATTTGTATTAACCAGAGTTGCTCCTTTGGTCTCTGTCTCAGCTGTTCGACTTGGCTCTGCTTCTCGGCTACTCTGTCCACTTGCGTAGGTAACTAGCACCAAAACCCTCTCGTTTTGTAACTGTTTCGATGGTTTATTAGTAATGCACAGATAGTGATATCGCATTGTTGCTCTTGCAGGTCACAGTTCGACCTGGGCTCGTGGGTTCTCCGGGTTCTAGTTCTTAAAAGGATGGCGTAAACTCTGGTAGGCTCTAGTTCTCCAATGCTTGTCAACACGCGGCTAGTTTCCTGAGCTTTCTCTAGTTTTTGTTTGGTCATTTATTATTGTCATGCGCTCTTGTTGTTTCCTTATATATTCTTGGTCTCGGTCACCTGTTCTATCAGTCGTTTGTCGATTGGATGTTGGGGTTTCTATTCTCAAACCCTAGGCCAAGGTTTGTTCAGTTCTTGGACGCGACACTTGTGGGTTTGTCAACAGTTATACATTGTAATTAAATGTGGGTCGATTTAAATGAGAATTGGTTGTGCTATTGCTTCATTACACAGGAATTACGAGGAGTCATTGGTTTTGAGAGCATTACCTTTTCCTGTAGGTTTCTTCTCTGATTTGGTGTGTGGTTCTGTTCGTTCCCGAGCCTCTGGTGGTGACACTCTTGTTAAACTGAGTTTCTTCACATTGTCTTCCGCTTGCAATTGTACAGTCAGTTAATTTCTTTGTAGCTTGTTCATTTGTCGAGAATACAAAAAAAACACTGTAACCTCACCGTGGCTTCCCTCTGGTTGTCAATACTGTTAGTTTTGATTCGTTATGCAGAAAAGAAAATTCATCATTCAGCAGACAGACAATATATGTATACAGATAAACGACTTTAAAAATAGATCTGTTTCTCTTATTTGATATCGTGAAATTGTAGAACCCTGCTTTGGTATTACATCTCTTCTTTTATATGTTGGGATTACAGTTGTTTCGAACTGTCCCTGTTTGTTAGTTGAACAGAGAATAGTTTGTTAAGTAACTGTTTAGTTATTATTTACAAGTTCTGCTTGTGGACAGTTTTGTTTTTTTTCTTTCCTAATTTAACAGATCAATTCCTAACTGATACTTATTTCTATTAAACTTATAATGACCCTAACCGACACTTAACTTTGGCTTTTAGCAATTAAAATAAAATAAACGGACTATCTGTCTTATGACTTCTTAAACTAGAAAATAAAAGAAAACATTCCAGATACTTGTCAACCTTCCAACCTGGCGAGACTTCACCTGGTCATGGTGAGCTAGATGCTCCTGCATCAGGCTCCCGGGGCAAAAAGAAATCATGGATCTGGTCCATGAGCTTCTCAACGGAAGTTCCTATTTGTTCAATCTGCCTGGCGTCAAGCCACAAACTGTCCTCGATGGGACGGTTCTTCCACTTGACCAG
>APFE030799932.1:14160-36573 GCA_000404065.3 Pinus taeda
AAGCGACTGTACTCAACAAAATTCTTTTTCAAAACGAAGTGAAAACAAGAGAGACACTTTGCGATTTTGAAATGGAAATTGCTTTTCGACACTTTAAAAATAGTAATTTGAATTCTATTGCAATAATAACCGTATAATCAACTATCTAAAACAATGGGATTGCTTTCTAAAACTGAAAACGATAGCTACAACACTTTTAGATCTAGAGACGACAGTTCGACTATGTTACTTTTTGCAAAAGAGAACTAAAACGACGCACAATACATAAAAAACGTTTATAGTTATTTGCACTAAGGAGGTGTAATAATGCAAGAGAAGGGGTATTCACAGAAGCACACTGATAACAGATAGCAAAAACTCTTGAATAAGACTGAAAACAGTGAGAAAAATCCACAGTTGAAGGGTAAAATCAGTCCTCCCTGACCATCGCACCTGTTACACAGTGAAATCAATATGTAGCACAGTTACTCCATTCATGAAGTGCGATGCATACAGGTTGCCTTGAAGGTAGGGTGCGATGGTTACAGTGCAAGACTTTGAATGAGACTTCACTCACAGCTTGTAGTTTAGTTCAGGTGTTTAAGCTGAATAAGTACAGATCAATGTATGTAAAAACACAGGGGTGATTTAAGAGGTTACTAAAGCCACTACTAAGGGCAATTAGATTGCTTGCAGATCTATTGTTTAATTTATAAACAGAAACCCATAGATTGACTGAAGCAGCATTGATCTACTTTGCATTTCTATGACAAATGCAGTTCAAAGGTTAGCTGGCTTGACTTCAGGCTCTGTCTATATGTTTATAAAAGAAACAAGGATATATATGCTAACAAGTAATCTAGTCGGTCCCCAGCGGAGTCGCCATTTTGTTATACGGGAATAGTGTCCACACGGATGCTGCTATTCCCACTGAGATGGGTGGCTATCTTAGAAAAAAACAATCAAAGTCTACTATTGATTCCTTTTATGAAAATAGATGAGAGGAGAATCAAGAGGGCCAACCTAAGTCTTGCACTCGATTCCCTCTCCTTCTTGATAGATTTTTGTTGCTCGCTCTTTGTCTGCTCAGCTTCAAAAGGACCTGTAGAATCACCGCAACATGCTACTATGCAAGAAACAAGGATCTAAATTCATAAATAATGCAGGATCAGATGTACATTAACCATATACAAGCATATATAAACAAGTACACCAGGATATGGAAGGAAACAAGAATAGCTTTATTCAGATAAAAGGTAGCAAGAGGATTACAACCATGAGCAGCTCTGACCCAGCATTATCCTCCAGCTAAGAAGCTCTTCTTTCACCTCAAGCAAAGCAAAATCACCCAACATTGTGAATGTACACCAGAATACCAACAACACTTCTCCATAGATTACAAAATTCCAGCCTCCGGATCTCTCTGATGAGGGATCCATATATAGATGATTACAGAGAGGTGAGTCATCTTTTGGAATCTTGATTAGTGTCTTCTCTCTGATAGTTCATGCTTCCACTTGGAGAATGAAGATCTCTTACTCACCCCTGGTCGAAAATGGAGTGGCAAGTGTCAGAGGGGAAGCTTCTGGAAGATTCCATGATCTTCTACCTCGCATTTTGGTCCCTGCCATTTGTCCATTCCCGACCATCGCACCTTACAGAGGAGAAAAATAGTATGCATCGCACCCTGTACATTGTGAAGTTGATATGCATCGCACCCTCTACATGGAGCTTTCAGTATGGTCCAGTTTTGACCATTTATGAGTAGTTTTCAGTGGGGAACTTATGGGAGATGATGTAATCAATTGACCTTGTTCCTTTAGGTAGTGAAGCAACCCTTTTAGGGACTTAAGAGCCCTCAGTTTATGGACATTTGTGATTGGATTTGAAGTGCCCAAAAATGTCTATAACAGTTAATTAAGATGAATTTTAGATTTGATCTTTAATTAGATTTCAGTTTCAAGGCTCAAAACTCGATGTCACCTGAACATGCCTATGATGCAACTAATATCACAAAAATAACTCTTTTCATTTTCGATGAAAGTTATCTAGTGTAGGGAAGAGGTGAAAACATGATGCAACAATAAAATATGCAACAAACAATATCTTCCTAACTAGATATTTCAATTTCAATATTCCAATTCAATTCAAAACATTAAAATATGCCAAACCATGCAATGTAATCTATGCATAATTCCCCTGAAAACTATACAAATGTAATTTATGCACAATTTCCTTTCCTATTGTGAAAATGATAATGCTAACTATGCAAATGTGACCTATGCAAGAGAATTCTTCAAAAAAAACACAAGAGGATTCTAATGAACTCAAACGTAATCTAAGATTTCATGAACAAAGGACTCAAACTGAAATTGGGTGAAAATTTCAAAAATCAAAAGAGATGTCACTCAAAGGCAATTAACACTCATACAAATATGCAATTTCACACTAGGGAATTCCAATCTCACACACAAAACCCTAGATGAAATGAAATTTTTTTCTTTTCACCACACTTAATTTTTGAAATGAAGAAAACTAAGATGCAAATGTTCAATTACTAATTCAATTACACTTTTCAGAATGAGGACTAAAACAACAATTCATCTAAGTGATCAACAATCAAACGAAATTAGTTTGCAAGTGACCAAATGATAAGAACAAATAAAAATCAAAACCAATTCGTACCAAAGGAAAACAACACAAATGAAAACCAAATGGAGGCTTTAGAGAGACCACAAGGCACTCGAGACTCAAGGAAGTTCAGTTGGAAGCAGTCTAACCAAAGAGAGGCCCAAGAACCAAGGAAAATTTTGTAAAAATAGGGACCAATGTTGGTGCAGAAGAGGCACCAATGCATTGCAACATTAGTATAGAGTGGGCCTAGGTGAGGTCCAACACTCTATCAAAAGCATTAGGGGAGTGTTGGTCCTAGGAAAGAAAATTCTGGCACAAAAATTGCAGAAAGGGCTCAATGAAATCACTCCTAGGTATGTTCTTGGTTGGATGATACAATAAAGGTATGTCAATGAGGTAATCAAACACAATGGACAAAGATAATACCAAGGGAATACTCCATTCCCCAGTATGGTCACCAATTTTTTATACAAGATTTACGATTACGAACAAAAGTATCTCCCTCAGGTCAGTGGCTAACCTAGAACAACAAAGAGATAAGGAAATCAATGCTTTTCATTAAAGTAAATAGATAACGGAGTGAGGCCTACCTAGAATCCTTTGCACACATCATTCCTTCTTTAGCTTGGAAGCTCCAATTCCAACTTTGAATGCCAAAATTAGAACTTGCACAGTTAGATAACACAAGCCAAGAAACTTTGAGATCTATGTAGTATCATCTAAATACTTCATTCAATAGATCAACATGGTATTGAAATATATGAAATAACAGCATCACATATAGGAAAACAATGAATTCTTTGAATTAATGTAAATGGAAGGAGATTACAACCATAAGTAGTAGTTAATCTTGCAAAAGAGCTCCTCCAAGTTGTTGACTTGTCCTTTCCTTGTCACAATATGCCCCTCCAATCACCCTAAATGCATGAGATAATAACCACTCACTACAACAACATAAGGGAAGAATCACTCTCCAAAATCCAACCCCCAACAACATAGAAGGTTGGGAATATATAGAGAAGTAGGGTAAGTTGGGAGTTCTTATCCAATTACCAATCTAGGGTTTGAGATCCACCTTTGATGGAGGGATATGATCAAAGGGTAAGTGGTGAAAACTCCAAACTTGGAAAGGATAGGATCTAAATGTTTTATCAAAGGTAAGTAGTTAAAACAACTTCTGGAAACTCCTAGAAATGGAAGCTTTTGGAATCCCGATCATTTTCTCAGATTTCTAGAACCAACGCAAGTGCAAAGGGGAGCAGCCTATTGGTGACCAATGCATGCCACAGTGTAGAAACCTATAGGTGATCGTGCCTCGGAGGCATATAGGGAGCATTGGTCCTAAAACTGGATCAGATGATGTAGTTTAGGGATTAAGGGAACATGCTTAGGCATTTGTGCAAGATGGCAATAAAGGGGAATATGATGCTTATTGATCATATTAGGAGGCTCATTGATCAGATGTGACAAAATGGCCTATAACAATGTGGACTAAATAGAATTGATCTCAAAGGTGGGAACATGAACATTAGGAATTTGAGTAGAAGTTTGTGAGTTGGGGCACTAGAAGAGATGTCCATTTGACCCATCTTAGAGGCTATTTGGCCCATGTTTCTAGAAGATATGGACCTGATGACTCCATCAGCATGGGTTCCAGGTTTGTGATTTGCAGGATCATTCAATGATGGAGTGTTAGGAATAATCTCATATAAGGCACCTACCTAAGAATAGATCAAGTCAAGTTAATGAGCACACATAATGGATTGTTCCTCAGTTTGGGTACTTTAAATTCTTCGTGTACCTTTTTCTTGTGCTTTGTCTAAGTTCCTAAAGTATCCCAGCTTCTTAAGTCAACTACAATGTTTAAACAATTCTCTAGCTCCATTATCAATGCTTGTGTTACCTTTAGTATATTATATATATTGTTAGAATAAGTGACCTAATTATTCAAAACAATGTTAATACTTAAAGCAACAAATATTACATGATGTAAATTTTGCTTAACTTTTTCAATTTTATGATGCTCTTTACTCAAGATTTCCCAAGGTTGTGTTGGGTTGTGTTATATTCTTTCCATGACTATATTAGGTGGGCGGACCTACCTATGTTTTTATGCATGGATTTTGCACATGGTTTTAGGCATGATGGTTTTCTGTCCATCGTAATTTGTAGATCTCATCAAGGGAACTACAGTTATGTTTTAATCTAGGGTTAATGGATTGGGGTTTATGGATGCTTCAGCATGTATATATATGTATTGTAAAATTGAAAGGAACATAGTGAAAAATCAATCTGGTAGTCCTGGTTTTGGGATCCAAGGGAAAATCTCTATGTATGTATGTTTTATGTTTTATGTTCTTGCCATTGTTTATTTTCTTCTTTTAAGAATTCTTTTGCAGATCATTTTTGTATAGGGTTAAAACATTCATTTGGTATCAGAGTTGTTTTGGCTTCAAGGGGATGCCTTCACTAATAAGGGGTTTTTCTTAGGCCTTTGGTAGACCCTGTTCAGTGGGAGGTCTGCGAGACCGATTCTTGTGGTGAAAGAAGATGGTGAGAAATGGAAAGATAGGGATCAAGAAATTTAATGTCATAGTTTTGAGTTATAGAAACTCAAGATGGAGGATCTACTGGTGGATAAAGATCAGTGGATCGCAGTAGATCTGAGTACTAAACCAACAGTAATGTCAGTTGAAGACTGGGTGAAGTTGGATCGAAAGGCAAAGAGAAAAAATGGTTTTGTGTCTTAGATTAAATATTGTTGAATGTATCAGGGGAAGCTTCAGTGAAGGCTTTGTGGGAAAAGTTAGGGACTTTGTACCAATCTAAGTCTTTGGTGAATAAATTGTTCCTGCGGAAAAATCCATATAACTTGAGGATGAAAGATGGAGACTCGGTGACAGAGCATCTGAATGACTTCAATACTGTGGTAAGCCAGTTATTATATGTTGATATTAAAATTTCAGATGAAGATAAGTGCATTAGTTTGTTGTGTTCCCTACTAGATTCATGGGATAATCTGATTGTTACAATAAGTAGCAATGCAACTACCTTGTAGTTTGATTAAATAGTCTCATCCATGTTGTTAGAGGAGATGAGACGGAAAAATATGGAGGGCCAAAATGGTGATGCATTGTCTGTATGAGGACAGTCACAAAACATAAGCAAAAATAATTCCTCGAGTGGGAGATCTAAATCTAGAGGGAAATCTAAATATCCAAGAAAACTTGTAAATATGTGTTGGAAATGCAGAAAGGAAGAGAACTTCAAAAGGGACTATAAATCTAAAGCTCTTGAGGAAGGAAAGGGATCTGATGGTTCTCCTTTTGCAAAGGTGAAAACCACCTCAGATGAAGGTGGGGATATGTACTTGGCTTTTTCTTCAAGTACACATGTAGATCATGAGGCATGGTTGATTGACTTAGGTGCATCCTTTCACTTCACTCCCCATAGGAAATGGTTCTACGAGTATGAGAAATTTGATGATGGTGATATCTTCTTAGGGGATGACAGGAAGGCTAGAATTGCTGGTCACGGAAAATTCAAGTTGAATTTGCAAGGTGGAAGGATTAAAACACTTCTGGGTGTTCTGCATATTCTTGTCGATAGGTTCCTATAACAATAGGGATCATAATTTTGAATTGACTATGTTAAGTCTTGTAATATTGTACATACCTTTACTTTTCTGCAAATGTTTTCCCATATTAATAAATGTAAAGAGGGTATGTCCTAAAAGAATAATCAAAGGACAAAAAGAAACAAAGATCAAAAAAGAATATAAATATGAACCCCACCAAAAAGAGATAAAAATAGATCATGAAAGTGTGCACATTCAAATTCCACTCCTCTTAGTTTACCTTTTGCAAATAAGATTGTGTGCAACTTGTCAAAATGCCACAATCCATGATGATCAAATAGTTTAATCTTGATTCATTCATGATTTAAATTTCATGTTGATAGACAGAGAATAAAGATCTAGCCAAACTGTTTAATCTTGGCAAATCAGTAGTTAGGTAGAGAATAATAATGAGCTCATTAGTTTAATCTAAGCCATTGGAAGTTATAAGATTAGAATTAGATAGTTTGGTTATCAAAGAAAAATAAGAGGGTCAGCAAGCTCAAATGCACCAATAAATGAAGAAAAAATGTTAGAGTAAATGATGGGTAGGAAGAAGCAGTTTGCACAAGGTATGGAAAGCAACAGTTGGTTTGTTTCTTATCACTAATATCTTACTAATTTCTACTTCCTAATTCCAAAAGTCCCTTCCCTCATCATTTTCCCTTATTCTAACATATTTCCCTTGTAAAAATATCCCTACCACTTCATTTTACCTTTCCCCTATTTCATCTCATTTTCCCTATTAAACCCACTAAAACCCCCTTATCTTAAGTTTAAATAAAGTATTGGACCCCATTAAAAAACCTCCCCGATACCCTTTTAGCTTATATCCCTAGTGTATTTATTCTCGGGTCACGCATTTTATTAACTCGTCGCAATATGTTAAATCCCACGGTTGCTCTTTAATTAATTACATTTCATTGTAATTAAACCCGACCCCACTCCCCCATTCACCCCTCTCAACTCCGCCGCGTGATAGCCCTCCAATCACCCCCTTCCAGATATAATGGCCCATACCATATCGCGTGCTCCCATCCTCTGACTGTTAAGATTTCAAAAGCACGTGAGATTCGCGGTTTTGCCCGATCACCTTTTTGCTACATGGCATCCCCACATCATATCGTGGCCCTCGGAAAAAATCCATTTACCACTTTTGATCCATGCGATAATCCTCATACTGCTCTTCCTTCAACTTCTCTTCCTGTCTGAAACCACCTCCCATTCCACAGCAGCCCCCTCAAAAGACCAACTTTTGGCTGTCACCTCCTTCCCAAAAACCTCCTTCAACTGCTACACTGTGTATCCCCGAAAGCCCTATCATCCATTATTGTGCGGTAAACTACTAACCGCGCCTACACAATAAATGAAAAGCCATTTCCAAACAAAATTGAGCCATCCACAATCTAGATTCCCTTCAGAGACATCTCAGCTCAATAAAGCCATTGATTTCCTTTCCCACAGACCTATGCTTTATTAATGATTGTTTTATTTTGCAATTTTGCAGATGATTAGCAGAACACGAGCTTGGAATAACAGTTTTGATACTAGTTCCAAAACCTGTATACTCCAAGATTCACAAGGAAATGTATTCAAAGGCTTTATTCAGAAGGAAAAGACAATTACCACAAAGCAAGAAGAAATCATTTACACAGAGGCAGTAATAGTTAAAATAGAGATAAATCCCATAAAGTAAAAAAAGAAAAATCTATATATAATCTCTCTTTTTACCCCTTACTTCACCAAACCCTATTAATATAAATTTTTGGACTTTATATTAATTTCTTCTGGCACGCCTATACTACCTCTGCCCCCTACAAAGTCAGCCAATGGCCCACCCCACACTAAGAATTAAACCCCCTTCATTTTTATTTGCTTCGAGATTTGTAAAAACAAATGAACTATTAAAATTCCATATGGTGTGCTCAACTCATCCAACACTTAACACTCAAAAAGCACCCAAGATTAGTGGTTTTCCCAACGCATCTTTTTACTACGTGACAGCCCACGTTATATTGCGTCCTATGAAAAAATACCACCTACCACTCAAAAGCAGTGCGATAATCCAACACTTCACACTCAAAAAGCACACAAGATTAGTGGTTTTCCCAACCCATCTTTTTACTACGTGGCAGCCCACGTTATATTGTGTCATACAAAAAAATACCACCTACCACTCAAAAGTAGTGCGATAAATCATTAATTGTTTTGGTTTTGAATCTTATAAAGCAGCCCCACATTATATTGCGTCCTATGAAAAAATACCACCTACCTCTCAAAAGCGGTGCGATTAACCATTAACTATTTTGGTTTTGAATCTTATGAATGTTACGGGAATATGGAGTAGATTAATTTCAAGTGAAATACGGTAATATTTCAGAGCTATGGGTGAAACCATACTTGAGGTAAAATTATAAAGCTATGAGAATGCGGTAATATTTCAGTGAAACCATACTTGAGGTAAAATTATTAACCATTAACTATTTTGGTTTTGAATCTTATAAATGTTACGGGAATATGGAGTAGATTAATTTCTAGTGAAATACAGTAATATTTCAGAGCTACGTGTGAAACCATACTTGAGGTTAAATTATAAAGCTATGAGAATGCGGTAAGACTAAGGTTGTGGAACGAGATGCAAAGGTAAAATGGTTTTTCAGTGACACATGAAATAAAATTCACTGATGCCATGAATTGATTAGAGAAAATAAAAGTGAAAATTTCACATTAAATCAATGTACAGGTGAGCAAAGATAATATTCATGTAAATGCATTTCACTATAGAAGATCATGGTGAAATCAATTTACAGGCATGGTAAAATCAATTTACAGGTGTAAAAACATGTTGTAGGTGAAAGTAAAAGAGTAAAGTGAGAATAATCTTCCAACCATACAAATCAACACATGGTTTTGCAAAACCATCCAGGTATTCTACAAGGGTAAAAGGAATTTACATATAGATAAAATGAAGAGGTGTAAAAACATGTTGAAGGTGAAAGTAAAAGAGTAAAGTGAGAATACTCTTCTAACCATACAAATCAACACATGGTTTTGCAAAACCATTCAGGTATTCTTCAAGGGTAAAAGGAATTTACATATAGATAAAATGAATTTACAGAGGAAGGAGTAATAGAAACAAAACTACACATGGTTTTGGGAATTCATGGAAAGAGAAAACAAAACCACAAATTGGAAACAACACATGGTTTTGTAGAAATTTAATTATAAATTTCATTTAAAATATTTTGGAAATATATTCAAATATATATATTATTATATATTTTCCAAAATATTTTGTGACACTAATGGATGACAAAATAGCAGGGCCAACCATCAATGAGGGAAGTCTCAGATTATCAAGTCAAAGGATCAGCAAGTAGTTGAGTGAATTACTAAGAAAAAGAGAGATACATCTACATCTGCTAGTTCATCTACCAGCATAGCCACAAATTTGGGTCCACATCCTACCTACTCCCACTTCCACAACAATAGCATTTGCACAACACATTCCACTAGAACTATTAATCTCTAGCAATTAGAGCTTTTTAGTTCATCTATAGTATAAAAATTTCTTATCTATTACAGGCAGCATTTATTGTAAACAGTTTGTAAATTTTGTTTAAATACTTTTACTTTTGAAGTATTAAAGTGTGGATTTCTGAACATTTCTATAGGTGAACTCATCTACAACCTGAGGGTTTACTGTACTTTTTCAGTTAATAGACAGGGCAAATAATAGAAGCATTTATTTACAGTGTTCATTTGTTGAGCGACTTCATTGAAGTTTATTTCAATTGTTCATGTTCTTTCCTAAAGTATTCCATAAAATTGAATGTTCTCTAAATTTGAATGGTATAACGGGAATTTTATTGCAAAAATTGTTTAAGTACACTTTTCTCTTACTGTTATACATTTCTATTTTTTCTTCTGATATCTGAATCTAATAATCCTTAATTGCTCCCCCATCCTGGTTGACCTCTTTCACTTCCTTCTTTATGCAGTTTAAGGAATCCTTAGTTGCTCCTTGATCCCGATTAAAAATCATTTCACCATTCCACCCTTGAGATCTAATATTGCTCAGCTACCTTGCCCCATAACACTGCTTTTATAATTTGTTTCTATTCTATTTTTTTGATATATTGACTCCATAACCCAATGGAAATAGACAATCATCTATTTATCTAAATCAGTAATTGCACCAACAACTGAAATCAAACCAAATCAAGCTTACATAACTAGCCTAAAATCAATTAAAACAACAAAGTTAAATCATTAAGAGAGAGCCCTCTGTGAGCATTAGGAAGGCTATATCCTAATCTCCAAAGTAGGTTTGTGGTTACCTTTATTATTTCTTTCATGACAACCCTAGGGAAATTTCAGAGTGATCATAGTGGCAACCATACTGGGGAAGAGAACATTTTCTTCGGAAAGATTATACAAAGATCAGATCTGATATATGATGGTGGACAGTGATCAGACACACAAAGGTTAAAATCATCCACCTGGCGACTCCAGCTCCAAATCAATTTTAAAATCAAGACTCCACTAGAGGAATGAACCTAAAAGAACAATATGGGAAGATCAGGTTTCTAACTTGGATTGTTATCCAATACATCATGTTTTTTCTCCTCAAGAAGGTTTTTCAATGTATATTGTATTTTAGAGAAGATCCTAGATCAATTTTTTATTATTTTCCTTGGAAGATTGTAAATATAAATTCTCCTTATCCATTTGAGCAGCTTTCTTCTAAACCTTATGATGATCATTTTCCGATTGAGAAGCCTCAAACAACCAAGGCTAATCTTACAATTCCTATACATACTCCTATACCTTGTAAAGTTCCTGATAGATTAAGCCCCTCATGTTACCTCCTATACTCCATGATTTTCCTAATAACTATTACAAATATCTCCCCAATTTTGCTCGAGAGAATGGTATCACTGCCCAAAAACATATTCAAGGTTTTGAGAATTATTTGGACCCATTTGAGATTAATGAAGATGATGTTATTATCAAGATTTTTGCTCTTTCTTTGCAAAATAAAGTAAAGAGTTGGTTCAAGAACCTGCCTATTGCAAGCATCTCAAATTTCCAACAGTTTGTCAAATTTTTCCTTGATAGATGGATAATCAAAGTCAATCTTTTTTTTATCATAGAAGACATAATCAGTTGAAAAGATAACCAAATGAAGCAATACAACAATTTTCTGACAGATATAATCAAGTTTATTATTCAATGCCGGGAAATATAAGACCTCCTCTTGATTTATCTCTCTTGCATTATCCAAAGCATTTGATCCAGAAATAGAATTTCAGCTAAGAGAAAGAAACCCAGCAACTCCTAAAAAGATGCAGAACTTGCAGTAGATGTAGAAGTTCATCTGCTAATTAAAAAGAAAACGTTGAAAGCAGAAGCAGAGAAGAACAACATTGCAAACGTAAAACTCGACATTTTGGTAAGAAAAATAGAGGAAATGATCAGAAGAACACCATGTAAGATAAAAAAAAAAAATTGTGCAAGATCACCATAACCTATTTGTTTCATAAAAAGAATAGGTTGATATCCATGAACAAATTCCTGCTAATTCCAACTACCATAGATCAGAAAATGGATTTACAGATCAATATGTGGAAGAGGAATCTACTGATCTAATGTGTATGTTTAATGAAATTCCTTCTTTTAATGATTTTCCCAAGTATGATCAGTATGATGATAAGTATGTTCTCTGATTTCAAGCTAACTTAACAAAGCAATCAGAAGCTAGTTTGGGACATAAGGAAATTCAGCTTCAGTAGCTTGAAAATGGTGATCAACCTATTCATATCAGCTATGAAAGTGAGGAAGAAAGTGCAGAAAATTTGGAAATAAGTGAAGGTTCTTTGCCTCTTTGTTTTGCTTCATTTCAATTCATCAAAGAAAACTTTAAAGCAATCAAAAATCAACAGTCTTTTGGTATGGTTATTGATTACAAAGAAGACAATAAAACTCTTGATCAAGATTCTTCAGTTACACAACTACAGTCATCAAATTTCATTGAAATGCCTAATCAAATGACACAGGAAAGTTTTATACCACTATGTTTTGAATCATTTCAGTTTTAAAGGAAATGTGGTATAAAATCTCTAAAAAAAAGGATGAGCAGCTTGTAGAAATCTATGAAGTTCCATTCAAAGCTATATGCAATAAGTTGTAGCAATCCTTCCAAGTTTTTTATGATCCAATAGCTGATATATAGATGATGGATGCAATCAAAAATTTTCTCCATTAACTAAATATGAGATTCAGGATCAAGATGATAAAGTTTTCATCAGTCAAACATTTCAATTAGTAGAAATATCATCACAAAACTTATCTGAAAATCTGCAGGGTGATAAAGATGAAAAGGAAATTTCAGTTTCATGGCATAGAGGCCATCAAGAACAGATGTACAGTTGCTTAAATCAGTTGAAAAATAGTGTATATATTTTGGAAGATCCTTTTGAAAAGTTCCTAGAGTCAACAACAGAAATCAAGTATTTCCTTATCTTTTCATTTGTTGACAAATTTCTATTGGGTTTTAGACTCTCGGTTTTGATCGCAAACAAGCTAATGCAGCAAAATCCACCAATGTATATCATGTGTGAATGGTTGCATTGGCTATTTCATTTCACATAACCAGCAGTTGGACAGCTGATTACAGTAAGTAGGTAGGATTTCAATTTGATTAAATTCAGTTTTTCAGCAGCAAGTTTATTTCAGATTAGAACTCAGTGCAGCATGTGTCAAAATTCAGTTTGCAGAAAAGGCTAAGATTTTAGTTCAAGATTGTCAGTCACAAGGATTATACAACAAAGCATGTGAAGGCTTGGGATAAGCCCAATGGACCAAGCCACTAGTTGACAGTGTTCTTAACATCTCACAAAGAGATGCCATCCCCAGTGGAGCCACTATTAGGTATCTATAATAATAGGGATCATAATTTTGAATTGATTATGTTAAGTCTTGTAATATTGTACATACCTTTGCTTTTCTGCAAATGTTTTCCCATATTAAAAAATGTAAAGAGGGTATGTCCTAAAAGAATAATCAAAGGACAAAAAGAAACAAAGATCAAAAAGAATATTAAATATGAACCCCACCAAAAAGAGATAAAAATAGATCATGAAAGTGTGCACATTCAAATGCCACTCCTCTCAGTTTACTTTTTGCAAATAAGATTGTGTGCATCTTGTCAAAATGCCACAATCCATGATGATCAAACAGTTTAATCTTGATTCATTCATGATTCAAATTTCATGCTGATAGATAGAGAATAAAGATCTAGCCAAACTGTTTAATCTTGGCAAAACAATAGTTAGGTAGAGAATAATAATGAGCTCATCTAATTAATTAATTATATAAATTATTTTATATTTTAGTTCGAGGGGGAGAGAGAGAAGATGGCGATTGCAGGAGCGTCAGCAGAAAATAGATTATTCCCCAAGGTTCTTCTCCCTTCTTACCAATGTGCTACCTCCCACGATTGCAAAGGAGGGATTACATATGTAACCCACATCATACGCAATAACAAAGATTGGATACAGCAACAACTCATGGATCACGGTGCTTTGCTTTTTAGAGGTTTCCCTATCAGATTCAGTAGCAGATTTCAGCTCATTTGTTAAAGTGCTTGGGTGGGAGAAGCAACGGTATAAGGGTTTTGTTCCCAGACAAAGGGTGGAGGACTGTGTCTACATTGCCAACGAAACCCCCCTGCATGAGCAGATAGGGTTCCACCATGAAATGGCTTGGGGAGGAGGAGCGATGGCTAAGGTATATGAAACTACCCTTTGTAGAGCCAATGCACACCAAACCAAAAGTAGTGAGAGAAAAGGGGTAGCTAGGAAGGGAGTCTGAGGTTCCCACAGACCAGCAGCCAACAGGTTCCTCCACAAATTGGAATGTGATTCCCCTGAGGCAGATCGACCAATATACAGGTCATGGTTGAATGCGCCCCTCTTGATCAGTTGTGCTTCATCCAGAGTGAGACAAGGGATCATAGGAATGGGTAACAGGTACCTAATCTAGTCAAATCCAACAGCTGACAAAGATTTAAAGGATGACATTTGGATGGTTTGGGCAGTGCAAGATGAATGCTGGGTTATTAGCCTGGGTAAAGATAATGCAGATCTACCCCTGACAGATCTCGACGTGAGCCCAACTGTATTTGTCAAGACCAAAACACTGCATGTGTTTTTTCCGCAGGGGAGGACAAAGGCACTAGAGCTGAGGGCATATATATCGTGATATCATAACCGAAGCAGAACCTGGGTAAAAGCGGGGCACTGGATGAGGGACGGAGACTCCAAAAGAAGCAGTGGCCATAACGTGGGGAACACAAAGCATACTCCGCAGTGAAGAGAAGCTGCAGAACCTTGGACAAAATCTGGATCTTCAGTAAGTACCCTCAGTTTTCAAGTTTTAGTCAAAACCCCTTCCGAAAAAACACATTTACTTTGGGTAAATGAGAATGACTCAGTGAAGCATCTGAAGATTCTTATCATGCAACAAGTGGGATACCCCATCAGCTCACCAAATCTGCTACATGAGGGCAGAGCATTACAAGACACCAATTACCTCAGGGATTACAAAATCGCATCTTTGTCAACAATTATTCTCAATCTGAGAATAAGAGGGGTTGCGGCAGACAATAGGAGAAATCCCTACAGGGGTGAGGGAAGTGGGTTTGGTACAATAAAAAAATGTAGGAATACATCAAGGGGAAAAAGCAAGGAACATATCCTTCAAAAACATTCTCCAGGGGAAAAATACAGCCGAAACAACACCAAAACAAACAGGTATAGAAGCAAGGCCATACATTGTGGAATAGTTGAATCATACCCCAGAATTCAGCATAGATACATCAAAAATAGATGAGCAGTGCACCATATATGAAAAACAAGCAATAATATGTAGATTCAATTATTTTTGGCCCAACCCTGTTGATCTATTTCACTGGATCTTCACAAATTGGACTCTACATTGTGAAATACATCTTTGCTCCAAGGGGTTTTTCATAGTGAACTTTCCTACAGTAGAGGCTAGAGACTTGGTAATACAAGAAGGACCTTGGTTCTGGGGGTCCATAGGACTCTTTATCACACCATGGTTCCCAGATTTTGATGCAAATACAAGGGTAGTCTCTATGATGCCAGTCTGGGTACACCTTCACAATCTCCCAATACACTTCTGGAGTCAACAAGTACTTGCAGGAATCGGTAATACAATTGGGAATTATATCAAAATGAACACCCAAAGACTAGAGGAAATAATCTACACTTTTGCATGAATATGTGTGGAAGTAGACCTCAACAAAGGCTTGCCGGATCAAATCCAACTAAAGCATAGACAAAGGTGCTAGATACAGGTTTTAGATTATGAAAATACAACATTCAAATGCAGAACATGCTGAAAAACAGGACACCTACAAAGCACGTGTCCAACAACGAAAAAAGACACTCGTAGGAAGAAGAAAATAGGTAAACAGGACAATGAATGGCAATTTCCTCCACCCCTCTCGGAGGATGAGGAGGAAGAAGTGGTGGTACGTGCCACTCCCAACAAGACCAATCAGACGAATAAAGAACCAGAAGCAGAAGACATAAATCCACAAGAACCCATTGACTTACAGTTAGCAAGGATACCAGAAACAATGGATACCAACAGATCAAAGCGACAACACATATTAGACACATCAGATTCTGATAAAGACAACCCCCAACCTGTGGCAGATACAGCGCTAGCACTTATATCTCCAACAGAGACTCGGGGGGGTGGAGAAAGGTTGAGAAGAAAAAGGGCAAAAAGCATGACTTTTCCCCCATCTATACTCTTTCCACTTGTTTCTTTTCATTTTTTATTTTTTTGGTTTCTGTGAAAACCGGTTCAGCATCTCAACATATGCTTTTTAGGATCTACAAAATGTATTTTTGTCTTATGAATAAAATTGCAACTTTTTCCACGGGAAAAAAATAATGAGCTCATTAGTTTAATCTAAGCCATTGGACGTTTTAAGATTAGAATTAGATAGTTTGGTTATCAAAGAAAAATAAGAGGGCCAGCAAGCTCAAATGCACCCAATAAATGAAGAAAAAAGGTTAAGATAAATGATGGGTAGGAAGAAGCAGTTTGCACAAGGTATGGAAAGTAGCAGTTGGTTTTTTTCGTATCACTAATATCTTACTAATTTTCACTTCCTAATTCCAAAAATCCCTTCCCTCATCATTTTCCCTTATTCTAACATATTTCCTTTGTAAAAATATCCCTACCCCTTCATTTTACCTTTCCCCCTATTTCATCTCATTTTCCCTATTAAACCCACTAAAGGCCCCATTAAAAAACCCTCCCCGATACCCTTTTAACTTATATCCCTAGTGTATTTATTCCTGGGTCCCACATTTTATTAACCCATCGCAATATGTTAAATCCCACAATTACTCTTTAATTAATTACGTTTCATTGTAATTAAACTCTACCCCACTCCCCCATTCAACCCTCGTAACTTCGTCGCGTGATAGCCCTCTGATCACCCACTTCCAGATCCAATGGCCCATACCCATATCATGCGCTCCCATCATCCAACTTTTAAGATCTCAAAAGCACGCGAGATTCATGTTTTTTCCCAATCACCATTTTGCTATGTGGCAGCCACACATCATATCGTGTCCCTCGGAAAAAAAGTGTTTACCACTTTTGATCCACACAATAATCCACCATACCGTCTGAAACCACCTCCCATTCCACGGCAGCCCCCTCAGAAGACCAACCTCCAGCTATCACCTTCTGCCCGAAAACTTCCTCCGACTGCCACATTGTGTATTCCTAGAAGCCCTATCATCCATTGTTGTGCCGTGAACTACTAACCGCACCTACACAATGTGAAAAATCACCAAGTTTTTACAATATGAAATTTTGTCATTCCTTTACCTCTATTTAAAATGAATAAATGAAAAGCCTTTTCCAAACAGAATTAAGTCATCCATAGTCTGGATTCCGTCCACAAACATCTCAGTTCAATAAAGCCATTGACTGCCTTCCCCACAGACCTATGCTTTATTAATGATTGTTTTATTTTTCAGGTGATTAGCAGAATGGGAGCTTGGACAAACAGTTTTGATAATAGTTCCAAAACCTATTTACTCCAAGATTCTCAAGGAAATGTATTCAAAGGCTTTATTCAAAAGGAAAAGACAATTATCACAAAGCAAGAAGAAATCATTTACACAGAGGTAGTAATGGTTAAAACAGAGATAAATCCCATAAAGTAAACAAGAAAAATATATATAAAATCCCTCTTTTTACCCCTTACTTCACCAAACCCTATTAATATAAAGTTTTGGACTTTATATTAATTTCTCCCTGCAAGCCTATACTACCTCTTCCCCCTGCAAAGTCAACTAATAGCCCACCCCGCACTAAGAATTAAACCCCCTTCATTTTTATTTGCCCTGAGATTCGTAAAAATAAATGAACAGTTAAAATTCTATATCCGGAGCTCAGCTCATCAAACACTTAACTCCCCCAACCCATATTTTTACTATGTCGCAGCCCCACGCTATATCGCTTCCTCTGAAAAAAAAATAACACCTACCACTCAAAAGTGGATAACCCATTAACTATTTTGGTTTTGAACCTTATAAATGTTACGGGAATATGGGGTGGATTACTTTCAAGTGAAATACAGAGATATGAGAATGCGGTAATATTTCAGAGCTATGGGTGAAACCATACCTAAGGTAAAGTTATAAAGCTACAATGCGGTAATATTTCAGAGCTATGGGTGAAACCATACCTAAGGTAAAATTATAAAGCTACAGGCAATATGAGACTAAGGTAGTGGAATGAGATTCAAAGGTAAAATGGTCCTGAAGATCATGGTGAAATCAATATGAGACTAAGGTAGTGGAATAATTTCAAGTGAAATACAGAGATATGAGAATGCGGTAATATTTCAGAGCTATGGGTGAAACCATACCTAAGGTAAAATTATAAAGCTACAAGCAATATGAGACTAAGGTAGTGGAATGAGATTCAAAGGTAAAATGGTCGTGAAGATCATGGTGAAATCAATATGAGACTAAGGTAGTGGAATGAGATTCAAACGTAAAATGGTCGTGAAGATCATGGTGAAATCAGTTTATAGGCATGGTGAAATCAAATTTACGGGCATGATGAAATCAATTTATAGGCATGGCGAAATCAATTTACAAGCATGGTAAAACCAATTTACAGGTGTAAAAGCATGTTCCACATGTTCCACGTGAAAGTAAAAGAGTAAAGTGAGAATACTCTTCCAACCATACAAATCAACACAAGGTTTTGCAAAGCCATCCAGGTATTCTACAAGGGTAAAAGGAATTTACATACAGATAAAATGAATTTACAGATGAAGGAGTAATCGAAACAAAACTACACATGGTTTTGGGAATTCATGGAAAGAGAAAACAAAACCACAGATTGGAAACAACACATGGTTTTGTAGAAATTTAATTATAAATTTCATTTAAAATATTTTGGAAATATTATTCAAATATATATATTATTATATATTTTCCAAAATATTTTGTGACATTAATGAATTATTAAAGAGCACAGTAGTCACAGGATCAGCCATTAGAGAGAGAAGTCTTAGATTATCAAGTCAGAGGATCAGCAAGCAGTTGAGTGAATTACTAAGAAAAAGAGAGATACATCTGCATCTGCTGCATCTGCTAGTTCATCTGCCAGCACAGCCACAAATTTGGGTCCACATCCTACCTACTCCCACTTCCACAACAACAACATTTGCACAGCACATTCCACCAGAACTAATAATCTGCAACAATTAGAGCTTTTTAGTTCATCTATAGTCTAAAAATGTCTTGTCTATTAGAGGCAGCATTTATTGTAAACAATTTGTAAATTTTGTATAAATACTTCTGCTTTTGAAGTATTAAGGTGTGGATTTTTGAACATTTCTATAGGTGAACTCATCTACAACCTGAGGGTTTGTTGTACTTTTCAGTTAACAAACAGGGCAAATAATAGAAGCATTTCTTTACAGTATTCATGTGTTGAGCCACTTCATTGAAGTATATTTCAATTGTTCACGTTCTTTTCTAAATTATTCCATAAACTTGAATGTTTTTTAAATTTGAATGGTATAATAAGAATGTTATTGCATAAATTTTTTAAGTACACTCTACTCCTACTGTTATACATTTCTATGTTTTCTTCTGATATCCAAATCTGAGAATCCTTAATTGCTCTTCCATCCCGGTTGACCTCTTTCACTTCCTTCATTATCTGTTTAAGGAATCCTTAATTTCTCCTTGATCCTGATTGAAAATCATTTCACCATTCAAGCCTTGAGATGTGATAGCTACCTTGCCCTGTAACACTACTTTTATAATTTGTTTATGTTATGTTTTCTTGATATATTGGCTCCATAGCCCAATGGAAAATAGACAGTCATCTATCCATATAAATCATAATTCAACCAACAACTCAAATCAAAACCAAATCAAGCTTACAATAACTAGCCTAAAATCAATTAAAACAACAAACAAATCATTAAGAGAGAACCCTCTCTGAGCATTAGGAAGGATAGATCCTAATCTCCAAAGTAGGTTTGTGGTTACCTCTATTATTTCTTTCATGACAACCCTAGGGAAATTTTAGAGCGATAACACCTACATTAGCCAGAAATATGATTTCTGTAAGCAAGTCGGATGATGCAGGTGTAAAAACAATGCTTGAGAAAGATACCTGCAAGATGGTTCGAGGAGCACTGGTATTGATGCAGGGAGTTAGGATTGGAACTTTGTACAAGCTTCAGGGTAGCATTGTTATTGATGGGTGAAATAGTTCTGTGGTTCCTGAAAGTGGAGCAGAAAATGTAATGGTCTCTAGAGAAAAGTCCATCCTATGGCATTAAAGGCTTGGACATATTGGAGAGAAGGTCCTTTGATACTTCATGGTAATGGTATGGTAGAAGGTATGTGTAATTTCTCTATGGATTTTGATTTCTGGGAAAATTGTCTGTATGGGAAGCAGAATAGGGTGAGTTTCCCCTTTGGTGCTAAGAGGGTGAAATAGATATTAGAGCTTGTGCATAGTGATGCATTTGGACCTGTGTCAGTTCCATCACTGGGTAAGTATGTGTACTATGTATCATTTATAGATGACTTCTCAAGGAATGCATGGATATATTTCCTTAGGAAGAAATCTAAAGTCTTTGACAAGTTTAAAGAATTTAAGGCTCTAGTGGAAAACCAAGCAGAGAAGAAGATAAAGGTGCTAAGAACAGATAACGATGGAGAGTTTTGCAAGAAGGAATTTGAAGAGCTATGTAAGAAGTGTGGTATAGAATGCCAAAAGACAACTCCATACACACCTCAGAAAAATAGAGTTGCAAAAAGAATGAACAAGACGTTGATGGAAAAGGAAAGAAGCATGCTCAGTGGTGTCATGTTAGGACAAGGATTCTAGGTAGAGGCAGTGGAGACTACATGTTCCCTAGTCAAAATATCACCTTCATCAGCATTGGAGGATAAGACTCCACAAGAGGTATGGACTGGTAAGAAACCTTCTCTTTCACATCTGAGGATATTTGGATGTGATGCATATGTACATGTTCCAAAGGAGAAAATAACAAAGTTGGATAGTAAATCTAAAAGGCGCATATTTATTAGGTATAAGGATGGTTTAAAAGGTTATAAGCTTTGGAACCCAAAAATAAGGAAGGTTGTGTATAGCCGAGATGTGGTGTTTAGAGAGGTGAAAGATGTTATTAAACATGAAGTCCTACTAAAGGAACTTGAGAAGATAGAGTTTGAGCTAAAGGAGGAAGAATGAGACTCCACGGCAGAAGAGGAATAAGAAGATGAAAAGCCACAAACTCCAATTGTGAGAAGATCACTTTGAGAAAGAAGGCAGCCAGAAAGGTATAGTCTGTCTACTTTATGTTCAAATTTTTCTTTGTTTATTACTGATAATGATCCTAGAACTATAGAGAAGCATTAGATTCAGAGGATGGCAAACTCTAGAAAGAGGTCATGTTTGATGAAATGGCATATTTGCACAAAAATGAGGCCTAGGATCTAGTGGAGTTTCTGGCTAGAAGGAAACCCATTGGTAGAAAATGGGTGTTTAAGAAGAATATGAATGTAGAAAGCAAGGTGGAGAAATACAAAGCTTGGTTGGTAGGAAACGGTTATTCCCAGGTGTCCGGAATTGATTTTGGTGATATTTTTCTCTTGTTGCCAAGGTAGCTTCTATTAGATTACTTTTATCTATTGCTACTACTTTTGATTTTGAGGTAGAAAAGATGGATGCGAAGACAACATTTCTTCACAGGGATCTGGAAGAATAGATCTACATGAAGCAACCTGAAGGCTTTGCGGTGAAGGGTAAGAAAGAACTGGTATACAAGTTAAAAAAGTATTTGTATGGGTTAAATCAATCACCAAGGATATGGTATCAGAAATTTGATACATTTATACGAGGAATTGGCTTCACCAGAAGCAAAGCATATCATTATGTGTATTTTAAATTAATTGGTGACTGTGTTATTTATCTGGTCTTGTATGTGGATGATATGTTGCTGGTTGGAAATGACAAAGCAATTATCCAGGATTTGAAGACTCAATTGTCCTCCAAATTCGACATGAAAGATCTTGTTGTTGTAAACTATATCTTGGGTATGGAAATTAAATGAGATCGGGCAAAAAGGAAGCTCTGGTTGAACCAGAGGAAGTATGTCGAGACAATATTGTAGAACTTTAATATGTAGGATAATAAGTCGGTTAAGGTTCCTATTCTTGTGGGTGTAAAGTTATCTGTTGAACAGTGTCCCAAGGCATAAGAAGAGGAAAAGGACATGTCCTGATCCGGATTTAAACATGAACGCAATAAAATACAGAGATAACCATAAACACAGATATGAAGCGAAAATAATACTTCATTTCATTACTATAAAATATTGAAATATGCTTACAAACAGAAGTGGAAATAAACCAGCTAGGGCGATGGTAGCTTATCTCTGAGAAGAGATGTGGTGGCTACATGCCTCCGAACTGTGTTACAATGAGGCTCGAAGGCCTATTTATTGTTGAGAAACAATGGAAAACCCTTAAAATTCCAAAACCTAACCCTAGCAGATGAAACACCAAACTGTGGGCCCCGTT
>APFE030799932.1:38811-85572 GCA_000404065.3 Pinus taeda
GCATGGCCACATCGATGGGACATAGTGGCTGGAATCCCAAGCCCACCTGAAAAGGGTTGTGGCCAATCGAGCTATGGAGAGAATAGTTGTAGTTGTGGTGAACATAGGGGAGGCTCTTGTCCCATGTGCGTGGATGCTTTGAGTTGTACATGCACAGAATGTTTAAGATCATCATGTTGACGACCTCTGTATGGCCATCAGTTTGAGGATGGAAGGTTATGGACTTAGTGAGTTTGGTGTCTAGCATCGACCAAAGACTAGACCAAAATGTACTGAGGAATCTGTTGTCCCGATCTGAAATGATAGACTATGGGATCCCAAAGTGTACCCATACTCATTCAAAGAGGAGTTTAGCAGTGGTTTCTGCTGTGATATTCTTCTTGTAGGCCGCCATAATGGCCATCTTCGAGAACCTGTCGACGACCACAAAAACACAATCATTTCCATGCTTAGTGGAAGGAAGGCCTAACATGTAATACATGGAGATGGATTCCCAAGGTCGACTAAGGGTAGGCAGCGGGGTATAGAGGCCTTGCTTCTTGATGATCGATTTGGAAATGGCGCAAGCAGTGCATGATCTGATGTACTTCCCAACATCCTGTCGATGATTCGGCCAATAGAAATATTTCTGCAGTACTGCCACCATTTTTTCAACTTGGAAATGCCCAACAGCCCGACTGTAGTGTGCTTCCAAAATCATCTTGGCACGCTCGCTTGAAGGAACACAAAGGTGACCCAGGTGGCATAACAGGTCATCCTGGAGGTGAAAATCTGGAACATGCTGGCCCTCCAAGAGTGTCTCGTATGTGTAGCCGAACTCTGAGTCACTTTTGTATAGCATTGGCCAATCAGAAGTCTCGTGCCCACAAGAGTTGAGCACGGTGGTTAACGCCATGATCGGTGGTCGATTGAGGCAATCTGCAACATTATTGATGTTTCCCTTCTTATACTGGATATTCAAATGGAATTGTTGCAAGTATGTGGACCACCTCTGATGGCGATCATTCTGCAATTTCCCTTGGGTCTGTATGAACTATAGGGGTTGGTGGTCTGTGTGAATGACTGTTTCCTTCCCCAAAATGTAATGCTTCCATTGTCGGCAGGCCTGCATAATGGAATACATCTCTTTGTCATAAGTGGGATACTTCCGGACTGTGTATGAAAGTGTCTCACTGTGATATTCCACTGGATGCCCGTGTTGAGTAAGGACTAACCCAATAGCATAGTTAGAGGCATCTGTCTCGACCTCAAATGGTTGTTGCAAGTCTGGTAATGCAAGAACTGGTGTTGTGCAGAGGTGATCTTTCAACTCTGTGAATGCTTTCTGTTGAGATTCAGACCAAAAGAATTTTTCTTTCGCTCCTCCCTTGGTGACTTGACTCAAGGGCCAAGTGATATGAGAAAATCCCAACACAAACCTGTGGTAGAAGTTAGCAAGGCCTAGAAAGCTATGAGGCTCTATCAGAGTGGTTGGAGATGGCCAATCCCGAATGACTTGGATCTTGGCTGGATCCACATGCACCCCCTATTCATCAATAATGTATCCCAGATACTGAACTTGGGTTATGCCAAAAGTGCATTTCTCCAAATTGGCACATAAGTTGTGTTGCCACAGTGTTTGGGGAACCTGTCGGATGTGGTGGAGGTGCTCTTCCCAACTCTTGCTAAAGATCAAGATGTCATCCAAGTATACCACTACAAATGAGTTGGTGAATGGCCACAAGATGTCATCCATTAGCCCAATGAAGGTTTGCAGGAGAATTCGTCAATCTAAAAGGCATAACCAACCATTCGAAAAGGCCCTCCTTAGCTTTGAAGGCAGTCTTCCACACATCGGAGGGTTCGATTGGTACCTGGTGATATCTTGACTTCAAATCGATCTTGCTGAAATGTTTTGCCCCCTTTAGTTGGTCCAAGAGATCATCAATCCATGGGATTGGGTACCTATTACGGACAGTGATCTTTTTCAATGCCCAATAGTCAATACAAAGTCTCCAAGTCCCATCCTTCTTCTGTGCTAGCACGATTGGGCTCCCACAAGGTGATGAACTCGGACGGATGTGACCTTTTTTTAGCAGTTCTTGAATCTGCCTTTTGATTTCATCATTCTCCATAACAGAGCGCCGATAAATTGGTCCATTGGGCAGCAATGAACCTGGGGTCAGATCAATGGAGTGCTTGACCTAACAGTGTAGAGGAACCCCTATGGGAGAGGTGAAGATGTCCTCATACTCCTCCACGACCTTGTCCATCTGTAGTTGTCGTGTGGAGGGGCCCTGTCTGGAGGTCATGGCTACCATCTTCTTCTTTTCTTGAGGGCGTATCATCAAGAAAACAAATTTCCTAGTTTTGTAAATGAGCTTACTGCATTGTTTTGTAGTAACCAAAGAGATGGCAGTAGGCAGTGCTACCTTTGGTATCCTGTACAACTTATTTCCCAAAGTAATAATAAGAGCATGGTGCCTTGATTCATGCACAGCATGTCACTTCCACAAGTATGGTTGTCCTAATAACACATCACAAACTTCAAGGGGAGCAATGTCACACAATACCTCATCCGTGAAGGGCTTGATGTTGTATGGAAGGTGACACTGTTGGCTCATGCGAAGATCCCGTCCTTGGTGCAGCCACCTGATGGTGTATGGTTGTGGATGTGCTGTGGTCGGTAAGCCCAGCCACTTCACGACCTTTTCTGAAATGAGTTTCTTTTGGCTCCCGCTGTCAACCATGAACTGTAGTGGGGAGCCCTTTTCCCACATCTGGGAGTGGAAGAGAGGCTCCTCCTCCTCTAGATCTTCAGGTTCCTCCTTCTGGATCTTTGTGGTGGCAACGGTGGCACTGGGCTCCGCATTGATAATCTGCTTCCCTTTGTCATTCCCCTTATTGGGTTCTGACTCAGAGTCGAAACATACATCTGATTCTGAAACCTTTAGCTCGGCCACCAGTAACTTCTTGGCCCGACACTCACTTGTGTTGTGAGTGGGGCTCTTATGGAACTCTCACCACTTTCCTGTGTCCTTTTTCGACTTCATGGCGTTGTTCTTTGATTACAACTTTGGCGGGTTGTCTTGGGCCGCCCCACCTTGGCTTTGTCCTTTGTTCTGTGGTTTGGGGGCACCTTTCCCTTGTTTTGGATTCGCAGACCCAAAGTCTCACTTCTTATGTTTAAACTTTTGCTCGATCTTGATGACATAACGGTATGCCATGCCGAGCGAGGAGATGTTCAGGAATTCTATTTCTTCTTGGATGTACTTGTGCAGGCAGCCACGGTATTTGAGTACCAAATGCCTCTCTATATCCTTGATAGCCAACTTTGTGCGAAGGGTATGGAAAATATTGGTAAACTCCGGTACGTCTTGGTTTCTTCCCTGCCGCAACGTGGTCCACTTTATGTATTGATCCTCATAGCTTCCGACAGGGTAGTACTGCTCCTTGATGGCATCCCGGAATGAATTCCAAGTCGGTGCGACTGAAAATAGTGAGCCTGTACTTTCATCCTTCTGCTCGGAGTAGGTTTCCCACCAATCCTTGATGTGGGGGGCTGCTTTGAGAAGAGAAAAAATAATATTTTCCCGACTGGAAAAATCATGAATAGAAAAATAACCCTCTATCACTTTTAACCATTTATCGATGGCATATGCGTCTATCTGACCCTCAAATATGGGGATTTCAAAATTAACTTGTACCTTAAATGGTGTGGTGGTTCCAGAGTTGTTGTTGGAAATCAATGTGTCGCGCCTGGGTAGTCGTTGAAGGATTTGGGAAAAGTTGTCCATCATCGCGTTCCTTTGTCCCTCGAGGGATTCTTCGAGCAAGGTTTTGATAGGATCTCCTGCGCCCTCATCTTTCTTTTCATCTGCCATGGGAGGCCGTCAGGATTTTCGAGGTTGTTATTGCAAAGGATCGACCAGTTCAAGCCCTAACTCCTTATATCCTGACCTCGTTGGGGACATGCAAAGAAAAACAGAGAAGAAAAGCAGACCGCTCTGATACCACTGATCTAGATTTAAACAGGAACGCAATAAAATACAGAGATAACCATAAACACAGATATGCAGCAGAAATAATACTTCATTTCATTACTGTAAAATACTGAAATATGCTTACAAACAGAAGTGGAAATAAACTAGCTAGGGCGATGGTAGCTTATCTCTAAGAAGGGATGTGGCGGCTACATGCCTCTGAACTATGTTACAATGAGGCTCGAAGGCATATTTATTGTTGAGAAACAATGGAAAACCCTTAACATTCCAAAACCTAACCCTAGGAGATGAAATGCCAAATTGTGGGCCCCGTTTGGGGTGAGTTGGACAGCCAACTTCCCGGGGTCGTGAATTGGTCATATTACCTCCGTTTGACACACATGATAGCGCATTGGAAAGATCTCTCCGAGGACTATGATGGAAAAGACGATTTTTTGACAGAAAAATCGATGGCGGTATATTTCCCAAAAAACGTCATTTATGTCCTCAAAACGGCTCTCGAAGTTTAGGACCCGAAAGACTGCTAAAAATAGTAAATTGTGCTATAATTAAGGAAATTGGAAAAAATAAAAATAAATAAATAAATAAAATTGAAAGAAGAACTGGTGGGGATCCAAGTGGAATTAGTGGGTGGCCACCAATATCCACCTGGATCATGTACCATGTTCCATATGCAAGTGCATTCAATAGCTTGATGTATGCAATGGTTTGTACTATACCAAAAATTGCACATGCAGAGAGAGTATTGAGCAGGTTTATGTCAAAACCAGGAAAGGGGCATTGGAAAACAGTGAAGCGGGTTTTCAGGTATTTGCATGGCACTAGTGATTATGGTTTGTGCTACCAAGGAAGACCAAGATTGGATAGATTTTTGGAGATTCATGGCTTTGTTGATGCAGACTGGGTTGGATATCTGAATCATAGAAGATCTACAAGTGGGTATGTATTTAACCTATTTGGAGGTGCAATTAGTTGGATGAGTAAGAGACAGTCTGTAGTGGCACTTTCAACTACAGAGGCATAATACATGGCAACCACTCATGCAAGCAAGGAAGCAGTTTGGTTGCAGAGATTGTGTTTAACTATGGGGTTAGTATAGCGAGCTATAAGGGTATATTGTGATAGCCAAAGTGCAATTTTCTTGGAAAAGAACCCTTGTTATCATTCAAAGACAAAGCACATTGACGTCCAGTATCACTTTGTGAGGGATATGGTTGAGGACAAACAGGTTTTGCTAGTAAAGGTGGACACTTTGAAGAATATTGCAGATGCATTGACAAAGTCTATGAGCACTGAGAACTTCTCTTGGTGTAGAGAAACAATGGGCGTTGCAGGGCTAGCTCAATGGGTAAGCTCTACTGTGGCCCCCTACAGAAAGAAAACAACAGGTGGGAGAATGTTGGGTTTTGTTATATTCTTTCCATGACTATATTAGGTGGGCGGACCTACCTATGGTTTCGTTCATGGATTTCGCACATGGTTTTGGGCATGATGGTTTTCTATCCATGGTATTTTGTAGATCCATTCAAGGGAACTAAGGTTATGTTCTAATCCATGATTAAAGGATTGGGGTTTATGGATGCTTCGGCATGTATAAATATGTATTGTAACATTGAAAGGAACATAATGAAAAATCAATCTATTAGTCCTGGTTTTGGGATCCAGGGGAAAATATATGTGTATATATGTTTTATGTTTTATGCTCTCGTCATTGTTTGTTTTCTCCTTTTAAGAATTTTTTTGTAGGTAATTTCTGTACGGGGTTAAAACCTTCAGACTGGCCATATTTTGGTTGTTGGTTCTTATCAACAAGGTTCTTCTATCTATGGGTTAGGAAAATGACCAAACCTTTCAAGAAGTGGATTGGGTCACTTGGAAGGTCAGTTGTCATTCTTTATAATGCACTTTCATTCATTTCTCTATAACTTTTCCATGCATTCTCTTCTTTAGCTTGTCTTTGTTTAAGTGTGTTTGCTAAGCCATTTACTCTCTTGTTTGTTTTCTTGTTCATTGGTTTGTATATTCCCTACATTTATGAATTTTATGCATATGTTGCACCAAAATATACTCAATTTTTTTCTTGTTTCTCACCTTTCACATTCAAGGTGGTTGTTAATCTCAAACACTATTCAAAGTCTTGGAAACAACATCACAAGGAAAATTCCTTCCTTTTTTAGAAAGGTGTTATTCCTCTTTTATAAACACAATACAAAATATACATAAACTACCTGAAATAGGGCCAACCTTGTTTAAATAAAATTAATATCCACAATGTTGATTACTATACAAGACTTAAAAGAGTAAAATAAGGAATTCCATAATATTTCACTTCAAGTGTAGCACAAAGTAAAGTAAAACATATTGTGTGGTGGGACAAAAATAAAGGACCACATATGTAGAGAATTTAACACGGTATTTTTAATTCAAAATTATGAATTATTCGAAGAGAAACACACTTGAAACCTCATTCTTATAACTCAAAGTTTGAGATCACACTAGCTTTGTGCCCCAAAAAGTTCTCTATGAGATTTAAATATACAAATGTTTATAATAAGAGTTTATAATATTTGGAGAGAAAAAAAAAATACTTCATCCAAATAGAATGGGATGGGGCTCCCGTGCACTAAAGAAGAATGAAAGAAGATTTAGTTAGGAATAAACCTTTGGTACTCAAAATAATATGAAGTAAAATGTTGAATGATTGTTGATTTAGATGAATATGAGAATGTTAGGGCTTAATGAAACAGTTTCTCTACTTACTATGGTGGGAAAATTATCCCTCTTTTTCTTGTTGAAGTCTTATTTAAATGGTGTTCACTTGGAGGTTCCCTAGCAGTTGTAACCACTTCTTGAGGATCAGGATTAGTTACTCTCACCAATGCATTTTTTAACCATTGTTCAATATAGCCTCACAATTGTAAACTCTAAGCTCATGTTTAACTTTGAGATCAAATAGTTCATCTTCAATTTCATTTAATTCAAAATCTAAATGATGAATAATATCTACTTGACCTTCATTTTTGTTAACAAAGTGATTTAACCATTTTTCAATTTATTCTTGTGAGAATTCAGTAAAGTTATTGAATTTATTGGTCAATGAGATCCTAAGCACACCCACCTTTTTTTGCATTTGATCTTTTGTAAATAATATGTTATCCATTATTAGATGTGGGCCCTCTAATTTCTTTGTTACATCAATTTTTTTGAAAAAAGTCAATTCTATTTGTGTTTATAGTGTCACACTCAGTAATCATTTCTCAAATATGTTTCATTCTCTTTGACCTACATGTCAGAATACGCACAGCAGAAACAAAACAATTATACACACAGCAAAAATCATGAGACAGCAAGTTTAACGTGGTTCACCCAACCAATCTGGGCTACGTCCACCAAACAGAGGCATCGGTAATCTTATTATTCAACAGGAGATTACAACAATTTAATTCCTCGCACACTCTCAGCTCAAATATCCTCTACGGGCTTACATTTTATAACTGGGAGTAGAAAACTCAATCATAAATTCTCTCACAATAAATATAGGATGCAAAAACTCCTCCTCAGGAATAACTAGAGCTAACTTAGCAACAAATCCTATTGTTGTCACATTCATGAGATTTTTTCCTAATTTAATTAACAGAAAAATCTCAACAATGTCCACCTTGACAACAATTAGCCTGATACCATGTTCCTTTATTATTTTCTCTTTTCTGCAAGCCAAGAGAAGCCAGACACCAACGTAGCTTCTCTAACAAAACTGGTTTCATGAACATGTCTGCACAGTTTTCCTTTGTATGCACTTTTTCAAGAGACTCCCCTTTCAGTGATAACCTGTCTTACAAAATGGTACTTGATAGTTATATGCTTTGATTTACTATGATAGGCCGGATTCTTAGCCAAATGAATTTCCTTTGACTATCACAAAATAACTTGATGTTGTCCTGTAACCTACCAAACTCACCAAACAAACCTTTCAACCAAATCGCTTATTTGCAAGCATGTGAAGCAGATATGTATTCTGCTTCAGTAGTGGATAAAGCAACAATGTTCTCTAGCTTTGCATCCAGCTAATAGCTCCACCTGCAAGAGTAAAGACATACCCTGAAGTTGACTTTCTCTTATCCAAATCACCTGCAAATCGGAATCAACATATCCACAAAAAAATTCACTACTCCTGTTATAAGTGATACAATAATCACTTGTGCCTCTCAAATACCGAAGCACCCATTTCACTGTTGACCAGTTTTATTTTCCTGGATTTGCCATATACCTTCTGACAACCCCAACTGCATGTGAAATATCTGGTCGAGTAAAAACCATCACATACATCAAACAACCTACTACATTTGCATATGGAATTCGAGACATATATGCCTTTTCTTCATTTGTATTAGGACATAAACTAGAAGAAAGCTTAAAATGGGAAGCTAAAGGGACTGAAACGGGCTTCACATTGTTCATACCAAACCTCAAGAGTATTTTCTCAATATACTTTTGTTTTGATAGCCATAGCTTACCATTGCTCCTGTCTCTGAAAATCTCCATGCCCAAAATCTGTCTTGTTGCTCCTAGATCTTTCATATCAAATGCCCTAGCCATCTAAGCCTTTAACCTGTTGATCTCTATTATGCTTTTGCTTGCTAAAAGCATATCGTCAACATACAACACTAAGATAATGAACATTCCATTACTTAATTTCTTAAAGTAAACACAATGATCATATTCACTTGTTATATAATTTTGACTCATCATGAAAGAATCAAATTTCTTGTACCATTGTCGAGGCGACTGCTTCAGACCATACAATGATTTCTTGAGCATGCAGACAAATTTCTTGTTGCGATTTTGAACAAACCCTTCCAGTTGTTCCATGTAAATCTCCTCATCTAAATCTCCATGTAAAAATGCAATTTTAACATCTAGTTGTTGTAATTCTAAATCAAGTAAAGCAACTAATGCTAATATAATTCAATTGAAACAATTTTTACAACTGGTGAAAATATCTCATGAAAATCAATGCCTGCTTTCTGAGAAAAACCTTTTGTGACTAGCCTTGCTTTGTACCTATCCTTTGTATCATCAACGCCCCTTTTCAATTTGTAAACCCACTTACATCCCACAGTTTTTTTGTCTTTAGGAAGTTCTACTAGATCCCATGTGTCATTCTTGACTAATTTCATCATCTCGTCCTTCATAGCTTCTTTCCACTTTTCACTTTTAGAACCTTCTATAGCTTCCTGATAGCAAAAAGGTTCATCATCATTAGCGGTTAAAGCAACTGAAGTAACATAATCACCATACCTTTTAGGAGGACGTTTGATTCTCGTGGACCTCCTTAAAGATGTTTCTGGTACTTCCACAATTTTCTGATTATTATCTGTAGGAACTTCTTCATGATCTGCATCTGAAACATGTTCATGATCTACATCTGAAACTTGTTCATGATCTGCATCTAAAACTTGTTCATCTTGACTATCATCAGTATTTGAACTAGTTTCAAACTGAATGTGTTGAAGCTTAGATACATTGTCCTGTTTCAATTTATCATCTACATCTGGATTTTCAAGTGAAGATTCATTAAATTTAACATCTTTGTTAATGATGATCTTGTGAGTAGTAGGATCCCACAATCTGTATCCCTTAGTCCCATCACCATATCCAACAAAGATATATCTTTTTTATTTAGGATCTAATTTAGAATGCTGATGTTTTGGAACTAGAGCATATGCATCACAACCAAAAAATTTAAGTTTAGAATAATCACAAGGATGACCTTTCCATACCTCTTGAGGAATTTTGCATCCTATTACAGTTGATGGTGATCGATTTATCAAATAGCAAGCTGTAGAAACCGCTTTTGTCCACAATTCCTGTTGCAAATTGGCGTTACTAAGCATACTTCTTGATCTCTCTAAAAGAGTCTTGTTCATGCGTTCAACAACTCCATTTTGCTGAGGAGTATATACAGTGGTTTTATGTCTTCCGATCCCAGCTTCCTTGCAATAATTATCAAATTCCTTTGAAGTAAACTCACCACCATTGTCAGTTCTTAAACATTTAATGATTCTTCCAGTGATGTTTTCAACTAATGCTCTAAACTGTTTGAAAACTGTAAATACATCATACTTCTTCTTTAACATGTATACCCACACTTTTCTAGAAAAATCATCAATAAAAGATACAAAATATGATGATCCTCCATATGAGGTTGTCGGAGATGGACCCCAAACATCAGAATGGATATAATCAAGGATTCCCTTACTAGTATGTTTTCCAGTTTTAAACTTCTACTTGCTTTGTTTCCCAAACAGACAATGTTTGCATAAATCTAACATAACAAACTTTAAATTAGGAAGTAACTTACGATCAGATAAAATCTTTAAACCTCTTTCGCTCATATGGCCCAAACTTTGATGCCATAAACGAATAGAATTACTGTCGTTTTCAGATATTGTAGAAACATGATTTGACTATGTTCTTCCTTCTAACTGAAAAAAGATTTCCAACCTTCTTTGCTTTCATTATTAGTAACATTCCTTTATAAACTTTCATTACTCCACCTTGAATAAAAGTTTTATATCCATTAGTTTCTAGTACTCCTAGTGAAATGAGGTTTTTTCTTAGTTCAGGTACATGTCTTACATCAGTTAGAATTTTATTTGTCCCATCAAACATTTTAAGCTAGATGCTTCCAATTCCCACAATGTTACTTGTGACATCATTCCCCATGTAAACTACTACATCATTGATTAATTTATAAGTTTTAAACCATTCTCTATGAATGCACATGTGATTTGATGCACCAGAATCTAGCAACCAATGTTGATCATGATTAGACAAATTAACTGATAACACTTCATCACTCATACCTGAAATGGATGTCGAACCTGTATTTGTCGTGTTCACTTCTTTCTTCTCTGTTGAAGAATCTTCTTTGGATGTTTGCTGTCTCTTCCAACAGTCCTTCTTCAAATGTCCCGATTTGCCACAAAACCAGCATTTTACCTTACTCTTTTTCCCTTTCAATTTTGAACACGAGTTGTTGTGCTTACTGAAGCGTCTTTCTTTAGAACGACCTCTGAGCATCATTGCCTCTGATGTAGAGGTTTCTGAATTTGACCTCTTCCTTGTTTCTTCGGACAACAAAGCTCCAACAGCATCAACAAATTCAAGGGTTTCTGATGAACTAAGACTTATAGAAGTAACAAAATGATCCCATGACTCAGGCAATGAGCATAATAAAGTTATAGTTTTATCTTTTGATTCAAATTTTACTTCTATACTTTCTAACTGCACCAGGAGAGTATTAAAGGTATTCAAATGATCAGTAATAGATGTACCTTCCTTCATGAGCAAACTATATAACATTCGCTTTAGAAGAATCCTTTTGGTTAAGGATTTGGTCATGTACAGATTTTCAAGCTTTGTCCACAAACCAGCAGCAGTTTTCTCTGACACGATGTTAAACAAAACATCATCTGCCAAACACAGTCGAATGCCGCTCAGTGCTCTTTCATCCAAGTCACTCCATTCATCATCTGTCATGGTGTAAGGCTGTTTGGCTTTTCCCAACAAAGCCTTCGCCACGCCTTGTTGCATGATTAGATCATACATCTCACTTTCCAGATCCCGAAGTTGTTTTTTCCATTGAAATTCTCGATCTCAAAACCAGCACTTTGAGTTTTTTCCATGTTGTAACACAAAAAAAAACTCCAATTCCAACTTTTAATAAATGAAGCTTTTGTTTAAAATTAAAACAATTCCTCTGCGTTAAGGCTTAGATCGATCTCTTCATTTCCTTTTTACACAGATCTACCAACCATAAAACCCAGAATTCTCGACATACAGGCTTTTCAAGACGTGTAATTTAGTTCCGATTTCCAGCAATGAATACACGGAACTTTATGCATACAATCAAACAGCTAACCGTAATACAGTTATTCACACACCTGAATATTATGCCTTTGCCTTATAAAAAACATTTATGCCAATAAAAAACATTTCATAACAGTTTTATAACAACTGCAAATCGACCTGTTGATTTAATTGTTGCTTTAACATACACCGGTGCCCATTTTGAAAACATTTCAGCATTTTAGCAGCAGCATTATACATAGCGTCTTAATAACCGCCCATTAAATCCACATGCACATATTGATTCTAGATAGCCAACACAATTTTATTCGCACCAATTTACTCTTTCTCAAACCTTTGCACTCCATTTTTTATCCAATCGACCCAAACATTGAACCATTAGAGCCAATTTCCAAACAAAAACATTTCCAAAACTGCACTCCTAGGTTATTATTTGGCTATTTCAACGGTTCCAAAATTTTCAACAGCGGCAGTGTAAAAAACATTTCAACAGAACGACATTTAATTGTACCTTTCACCGCTCCAAATTTGTGGAATTTAACACCGCAAATCCTCCAGTCGTTGACAACCTAGCCACGCAGTTCACCGCACTCGCTGTCAAGCTCGCAATCCAACCGGTCCACTAGTTCACCACACTGTTCAACCTCTGTCCAATGCTGCTTGATCTTTGTCACATGCAACAGGTCAACGCACTGGTCTTTGCGCACAACCTCTCAACCTCTCAGGCACAGGCAACAAACGCCATGTTATTGTGTAGTCGCTCAGCAGACTTGGCCTCTCAGCTCTGATACCAATTGTCAGAATATGCACAACAGAAACAAAACAATTATACACACAATAGAAATCATGAGATAGCAAGTTTAACGTGGTTCACCCAACCAACCTAGGCTACGTCCACCAAACAGAGGCATCGGTAATATTATTATTCAACAGGAGATTACAACAATTTAATTCCTCACACACTCTCAGCTCAAATATCCTCTACGGGCTTACATTTTATAGTTGGGAGTAGAAAACTGAATATAAATTCTCTCACAACAAATATAGGATGCAATAACTCCTCCTCAAGAATAACTGGAGCTAACTTAGCAACAAATCCTATCGTTGTCACATTCATGAGATTTTTTCCTAATTTAATTAACAGAAAAATCTCAATACTACATGCTTATATTTGTTTAGGTCAAACCTTTGAAGGAAGAGTTTTTCTCTCTCTTCTATGAGCATCATTCATACTTAAAACTTTAGCACTAAAGGTACTCACCGCCTCCTTATAAAAATACTCCTAATTTTCAAAGTCCTTTTACAAATATTCTTTGAGACACATATAAGGAATAGGATAAGGACTCTATTGGAAGGTTTTTAGCACTTGATGGGTCTTGGCGCATTAAACATGGTTAAGGGAAGAAACTTTAGAATTAGGGCCTAAGGAAAAAATTTAAACATTTGAGGCCAATAACTTCAACTCAAACATGCCTAATAATTCATCAAGGATTTTCAAAATAGGTGAAGTTGGTATATAGAAGAAGCCTCATAGCTCATTACAGAATTTCAAGTGATGTGAGGTTGATCATTCAATGACACCTAACATCTCATCCAAAACTTTCAAAAAATGTGAACTTGATTTTCCTAATAGGCTTGTCAATTCTTTGAAGACTTTTAGAAGATGTGACGTTGATATTTCAATGGAAACCAAAAGTTTATCAAAGGATTTCAAAAGATGTGAAGATAGTATTTTCAAAATGCACAACAAATCATTGGTGACTTTTAAAAGATATGAAGTTGATCTTTGGAAGAGGCTTGAAAATTCATTGAAGATGTGAAATTTATCTTTCAAAGAGGCGAAACAATTCATTGAGGGGTTTCATGACATTCTTAATTTGAAGACGCTTGACACTATGTTGAGTGGCTTCTTTGAATGTGATCAATGTCCATGTTTTGAAACAACTAAATGGTTAGGAGATCATTCAAAAGTAAAACTTTAAAATAAGGTCGATGACCTTTGCTTATGCATCAAGTAGATATTCAGGAATAGTTTGATGAGAAATTTCAAAAATATTTGACAAGTAATTCAAACATTCAATGACGTACTTATATGTATGTTTTAAAATTGGTTAATGGAGTATTCAAATGAAACAATTCATTCAAGATGTATTAATTCAAATAAACCAAGATAAAATCCTTTGAAAAGGAAAAATGAGTTAGTGGTATCCTAGAAGATTAAACCAATGAAAAAAGACCCAAAAAATAAAAGGGATCTTTTCCCTAGCAAGGCCAACAAGACTACAAAGTGGATGAAGATATTAGGATTCCCAAGTAAATGCTTAATTCACTACACCAAATTTATACAAGAAATATTAATTAAGTCCAATCATGCCCATGATCGCTTATTAAATACACCAAAAAATGATGTAAATGCCACCACCATATCCTTGAAATGTTACCTCATTTTTGGATGTCTTAAGCTTAAGAACACCAAGGATCCCTTTAAAATTTATAATGTATCAATTCCTAACATTGCTTTCATATCCCTACTGAAATCTAATATTTCAAATGCAAAAACCTTGTTACATATGTTTGATTGCCTTACATAGTAACTAAATATAACATGTGAAAATACCCTTTATTAATAGTGTTGGCATTGATGCCCAATGGTTATGAAGGCTTGATGTCAAATGGTTATGAATGATCCAAATTTTTTTGTGAATACTTTCTTAAACAAAAATACTAAATACAAGACCTTTAACTAACACTTAAATTTGCATGTGAATATGATCAAGCACATACTTTCAACAATGCTTCACCAATCCATCAACATAATCAAGAAGCAAATAACCAAGATGCAATCATAACACAAGACGTGATAACGAAGTTCTTCTAGTGTAGACTATGTCTATAGGCACTAGGTCAATAGTGGGGAGGTTGCTTCGTTAATATTTAAAAAATAATATGAGTACATGGAAAAATCTTTGTCAGCACAATGATGGAACTCTCATCTCGAGTGGCAACGTCTCTCCTACAAAGAACTCTCACTCACAAAGATTTTCTCCTTTGATAAGAAAAACAAATGACTTCTCACAAAAGTGGCATAAGATGGACACTCTCACATAAGTGGAAACATGTCCTCTTGAATCTATTGTTTAGATTCAAATCATACTCATAATCATCATAATCGTCTCGCAGTTCTAAGACCAATGACCATAAACATTACTACTTTATGAAAAAGTATCAACATGTCCCTCTTTCGACATTGCACCCCCTCAGTTTTTGTGCAAAGGCTCAAATTATTGTTTTCCCACAAATATTTAGATCCTTCTACCCTGTTGCAACATACAAATATCTTTTTTTTCCACTGGAAAAATCAGTAATTTTCATTAATATTAGAAAATTACATATAGCAGATGCCTTGGCATTACTGTGTAGTTCATACAAAAATCACCTCACAAGGTGTTGTGTCAGAAAGTAGTTACAAAGTTGTGTTGGATACATACATATGTCTGGCTGTTCAAGCCTATTCTCTATTACAAAAATACAAGTTAGCCATAGTTCAAAACAGTTCCATCATGTCAAAATAGTCTCCATTACTGTCAGTTTTCGGGACTGTTGTCCCTCTGTTCTCTCTGATCTATGTATGGCCTGTGGTAAAACCGGTGCTCCTCTGTTCCATTCTGCTCCACCATTAGCCATTCGCCTCTGGGAAGTACCGAGGCCTCTTTGGATAGTTGGTCAGCAATGAGCAACGTTGTTATGTTCTCTGTAAATGTGTACATAAGAGAAATGATTAAATGTTGCTTTGAGAGTGAGAGCATCATGAAGAATATTGCTGAGAGTGTGAGTATGTCATGCAGTGACATTATTGATCCAGTTAACGACCACCATTGAATCCCCAAAAATGTTAATATCAGTAAGATGATGCGATAAAGCAAAGTGTAATAGATTTCGAATGGCAGAAAGTTCTGCATAATTATTGGATCCAATTCCCAATCCCATTTTTGCAAGATAACGGTGATGATCATTAATATGCAGAACGAAACCCCCTCCACACCCCGTTTGGTTTGCTGCCCCATCGAAAAAGGCCCACGGGGTGGCTCTATCGATGTTGGGCATGGGTTGAATGTTCCTGGGCCGAGATGGGGGTGGATCGGGTAGCTCATGATAGGAAGCGATGATGGTGGCTTCAACCCGGCTCCAAGTTACCGGTTGATCCTCGAAGACAGCTCGATTCCGCGCAAGCCAGGTATACCACGATGCCACGAGGGGGAGATTTAAGAGTTTTGAGCCCGGGTGACTGCGCGTCCAAGCCTCCCAGGCGTCCGATAGATCATTCCCAGTCCAATTCTCAGCAATGCCCAATTGATTGTGAATGTTGGTCCAAAGGGTGTGAATGGTAGGGCAGAGCAGAAATATATGATCTGTGCTTTCAGATGCGGCCTTACAGAAAATGCACCAGGATGGTCCGTAGATGGATCTACGTGTAAGATAGTCACCTGTTGGGACAATACCTTTGAGGGCACACCAGAAGAATAGTCTGGAGCGAGGTGGAGCCTTGAGCTTCCAAATGGTATTCCACCACGGGTGAATCGGATCAGGTATTCTGTGGGATATGAGTGCTTTGTATCCATACTTTGGAGCATATATACCATGATCCGCAGGGCACCACACTAGTTCATCCGGGCCTTGTTTTATGCGAATGTGTGATTCTGATAAAGCCACAATAAAAAGTTGCCAATCCTGATGCCATTGTGGTGGGAGATCCAGTTGCTGGGCTGACTTCCATGCTTGGGAGAAAATATCAGTGTGTTTTTTATCGACGATATGTGCAAAATGCCTGATGTCGCGGGTCTGAAGGTGAGTAATTAGATCCGGATTTAGAATGTGCCTGCCCCCATTGTTGATCCATGGATCCAAGCCAATTTTGCCCGTCAAGCCATCATTGATTCGCCAAGCAAGATTGTCTCGAATGAGGGGGAGGGCATGAACCAAAGCCTTCCAAACTGATGAACATCCCTTAGATGACCAGGTTGGTAGACGAGCCCAATCCAGAATGTTCTGGGGCCATATATATTTGTGATAGGAGACCTGAGTCCATAGATTTTGGCTGGATAGTAATGTCCATCCCATTTTGGTTGCTAGTGCCATGGCGAAAGCTGGTAGTTCTTTGAGGCCCCATCCACCCCATTTTTTGGGTAGAGTAATTTTCTTCCAGCTGATCCATGCAAAGATTCTCTTGTCCTGGCTCCCATTCCAGAGGTACCGATTGCACAGCTGCTGGAGTCGCCCGAGAATATTTCTCGGTATCCATGCTAGCACCATCCAGAAGACCGGGGTAGCCTCTAACACAGATTTAATGAGCACCAATCTGCCAGCTCTAGAGAGATATCTGTAACTCCAGCCAGTAAGTCTTTTCTCCAGCTTACCAACCAGCCAGACCCAATCAGCTATCCTTTGACATGTAGGCTACATATTGAAACCCAGGTATTTGAGACCTCTATCCAGAGGGTGGACAGAGTAGGGGAAGGCCTGTAGGGCCGTCCGGGACTCCTGTGCAGAAGTACGAGCACAAGTGATGGTAGATTTCAATTGATTTGGCAGCATACCAGTAGCTGCAGAAAATAGTTGCAGGATCTTTGAGAAGGTCCTAGAGTCTCGTACACTGCCATCCAGTAGAATAAGAACATCGCCCACAAAGAGTAGGTGTGTAAGATAGCGAAGGTCGGATATGCGAAGGCCCCCAATAGCTCCAGCCTGCTTCGTGGAGTCCATGAGGTGACTGAGACCTTCCATGACCAAGAGGAAGAGAAGGGGAGATAGGGGGCACCCTTGTCTCAAGCCCCTTTTAGAGTGGAAAAAAGGTGTGGCTGAGCCATTGATAAGAATACTGAAAGAAGGGGAGGTTAAACAGGCCATGATCCAAGTGATGTAGGCATGGGGGAAGCCCAGGTGGATGAGGATCATTTTTATAAAGAGCCAGCTGACTCGGTCGAAGGCTTTTGAGAGGTCAATTTTGAGTAGGATGGCTTTCAGATGCTTTGACCAAATGGAATGCAAAGCTTCTTGGGCGAGTCCGATGGCCTCGTGAATCTGTCTAGATTCGAGGAAAGCAAATTGCTGAGGGGAAATGGATTGGGAGAGGATGGGTCTAAGAAGGTTTGCAATGGTCTTAGATATGATTTTATAGAGGCAGTTACACAAGGATATGGGCCTGTAGTCATCAAAGGACGCCGGGGAATCAGATTTTGGGATGAGCGCTACAAAGGTAGAATTGATGGCATGATATATAGAACCCGTAGTCCTGCTCTCCTCAACCACCCTCAGCAGATCCTATCCAAGAACATCAAAGAAGGCTAAGTATAATTCAATGGTCCATCCATCCGGCCCAGGGCTTTTGTCTTTTTTGAACCACTTCAGCACTCCTTCCAGCTCCTCTGTCGTGACCGGGCTAATGAGAGACTCTACGTCTTCTTCCTCTACGAATCTCGGGAAATGGTTTGCCACATTAATGATATCAAGAAGGTTGGCTTCCTGGGGGCACTTGTATAGATTCCTGAAATGAGTGATGCCCAGGTGAGTGAGCTTGTTAAAGTTATCTGCGAGGTCGCCATCCGGGGTGTGGAGTTTCCAAATGGTATTTGATACTTTCCTGCACTTTGCAAAATTATGAAAGAACTTCGTGTTGTCATCCCCAGCTTGGATCCATATTGCCCAACTTCTTAATCTGATGGATTCCTCTCTCTCTTTGAGGATCTTAGCTTTTTTATTCTCTAAGTCAATTAGCCTGCATTTGTCCACAGCTGAAATGAAACCCAATCCTCTGTCGTCGGTGAGAGAGGTTAAGTCAGCTTCAATTTGAATGAGTTGTGCCGAATCATGATTCTGTTTCTCCTTTGCCCACTTTATAGATATATGTTTTATCTGAGAGAGATTCCTGTAGAACCCTTTGGCGAGGGATTCTGTGTCACTGATAGGGTGGGAGTTCCAGTAGTCCGCTAACATCTTGACATATGCTAGATCCTTCAGCCAAGTGTGATTAAATTTGAAGGGTGCCTTAGGCTTTTTGAAAGGACCCTGAATCTCCAGGTATATAGGATTGTGATCCGATAATCCTCCCGAGCCAACCCACTGTCTGAAGAGATGTAAGCGCTATTGTAGTGTCCCCTTCATAAGAAATCTGTCAAGTCTGCGAGCAAGGGCAGCATCCCCTACCCCTTTGTTCCTCCATGTAGGAAGAAGGCGTTGCATAGGTATGTCCAGAAAATTTGTTTGCTCAAGCAGATTGGTCATGTAATCAGTAATGGGGTCGAATTGTGCTTCCGAGCCCCATGACTCCCTGAACCCCAGAGAGAAATTTAGGTCTCCTCCAATGATAACCCGGTCTTCATTCATCATGGAGAGTTGTAATAGGTGCTGCCAGAATGATTCTCTTTGGGAGCAAGGTGCATATACATTGACAACTCTGAGAGTCATGCCTAGTTCAGCAGAGAAAATGTCCAATCCTATGAACCCCGAAAACCCCCAGGTTGATTCCATCTTAATGGACCGAGGGTTAATACCAATAGCTAGACCCCCAGATCGTCCCACAACATCAATGGCATAGAAGCTCCAGGCGGGAACCAATGCTTGCATGGCTCGAGTTATATGATCTGTTGAGCAAAGAGTCTCTTGCAGCATGATAATGTCGATAGGTTTAGATTCAATAAGCTACTTCAAGGCTAGTTTCTTGGAGGAACTAGCCAGTCCTCTACAGGTGAAGGATAGACACTTCATGGGGGAACATCGCTCGGGGTGTGTCCAGCTCTAAGGACCCCGTCGATGGTCGATTGTCGGCCAGAGATTACCTCTGCCCCAGCCCTTTTGATGGCCTTTGAGAGATGGGATTTTCACCCTCTGGAATTCAAAGATACCCCCTCAGGTATAACAATGCCCAATCCCAAATGGCAGTCTGATGGCGCTTTTACCGGATTCCTAGATCGGAGGAAATATGGATGTGGAGGGGATGACCCCAGGGGGAGCGGGGAGGAGCGAACCACAGGGGGAGATGTGGACATAATGGGTTCAGTGTTGCAGACGAGAGGGGATGAAGTTATTGTGCAGTGAATCATGGAGGGATGAGGGGTGGATCCAATAACATGATTAACATCAACAGAAGAAAGCAAAGATGGGTTAAGAGAACCTGAATTCGTACCCGCTTCAGCTGCCGAGCGTACCCTTGTTTTTGGAGGCGAGGATCGCCGCAGTCCCGAATCGTCCATGGGAGTTGTAGCCGGAGGGGACGGGCCCACCGAGGAGGGGCGAGAGATGATGGGGGATGCCGTCCTAGTGGATGCCGGGGTGCCTCTCGGAGTATCATCTGCTTTCCTGTTAAGTGGGCATTCCTTCGCAAGGTGCCCCACTTTGTGGCATCGTCTGCATCGGAAGGGAACTCCTTCGTAGTCTAGCGGTTGCACCCTGATACACCTCCCCCACTATAGCGTGATCTGTTCCTCAAGTCCATCGCGGGTGTCCAGGTGGACCAGAATTCGTGCTAGCGTCCGGTTCCCAGATTCCACATATGTGTGGTCGTAGTCCAGATATGTCCCAAGGGCATTTCCTACCCTAATGAAGACTTCTTCTGCCTAGAATGGTATTGGTAGCCCTGGTAGGCGAACCCAGATTGGTCCAGCACCGAGTTGTTCCCATTCCAGGTCGAAGAGGGGGTTCCAGCGTTTTAGGAGGACCGGGGCCATTTCAATATGCCAGTATTGGCCCAGAACAAGATTAGTTTGACTTTCCTTGGAAAATTTGAGGGAGAACCAACCTCTGGGGAGGACATGAACCACTGGTAGATCAAAAAGAACTCCTCCCCAGATCTCCTGAACCCATTGCTTGAGTCTCTGCGCCGAATATGTCCTTCCCCTTACGTGCCCTACCAACACAGTGTTCTCAATATCCATGTAATCCCCGAGAGGCCTCGATTCGTCGAATTTGATGGCGATGTCCCGAGTTGTAGATCTAACACACTTTGCTTTCTTTTTACCAGTGCGTGGGGCCGATGGATGGTCTGCCAGAGGATTTGTAAAGCCTTCCTGGGATGGGGGATTTGCAGGGCGATTAGCAACAGCAGGTGTCTCAAAACATCCGGATTGACGGGCACCTGGACCAGAGGGACGAGATGCAGGGGGAATGGGCGGCGGGGGAAGGCGCTCCGAAAGGAGGGGAGGGGCCTGCGGATGAAAGGAGGACGAGGGCGAGGTATGAGAAGCCAGAAACTGCAGGGCGCCCGGCGAGAGTGGGGGGACCTCGAACGGCGGCGATTTGGTAGGATATGAGCCTGCAGAGGTAGGAAAGGCTAGATAAACTCCAGGCAGGATGGAGGGCGATTGTTGAGGGTGTACCAAAACAGTTGAAGATGACGGAGCGAAACGAGAGCTAGAGGCGAAGCTAGGGTTTCCAAAAATAGGTTTGTCCGGCGAGGGATCCACCGAATAATCCACCGCTTCTTGCTCCATGTCAGCCATAACTGTCAGCGACCGAAAACGACTGGTGGAGAAACCGATGGGGATGCTGCAGCTGTGAAGATCCTGGACTGTGACCGCGGCAGTTGTAACCTAATCGAGGGAGACTGTCAAGAACCAAGCCGTGTCGGACTGCAGTTGATGCGCGAAAAACCCTAACCCAAACCTTTTCGTGTGCGCTCCATCAGAGCCTTTCAATCATTCTCACCAGGGTTCCCCTTGTTAGATGTTGTTATTGTCTCAGTCCCATTTCCCCTCATGAAATGGAATTACCCATCTCACCAACAACTACCGATTCAAAATTATGCTCCTATTCTATCTCAACATACAAATATCACTAGAACCTGCAACATATATCCATCCTTTCGCCGAAATAAAAACAAGTAAATGGCCAAAATGCATTATTATACCTCCCATTCTAAAGATGACTTGAAAATGGGTTGCTCAAATGAAAAAATGGGTTGCACCATCATGATCCTTATGAAATTCTAAGTAATTTTAGTATAAATTTGATGTCGTTCTTACATTATCAAATCTGGGCCTTTAGGGAATCTTTTAGATTCCTCACAACATCAAGTAATATTCTCTATGTCAGGTTTCCACCCTGGAAATCTGTGTGCTAGGGTTCTGTCATCTAGTGCATGGTTCCATGGTGGAGGTTTCGTTGCTTCTCAACCTCATGGCTCTGTTTCTGTTCCCATTTAATGAAATAAGAGTGTTTTTTTATAATTTTTCCCTGGTAGACTTTCCAACGAGTGGGTCGTTGGCACAATGGTAGTCTGTAACTATGTTTGGTCTTATATTGTGGTGGGTTGGGGGTTTGAAACCCATTGCACCCAATTTTGAATAACAACAAACCTTGTGGTTATTTGATGTTGGGCTTGACCATCGCTTCAAATGTCAAGTAGCTATATGAGCAGTGCACCATATATGAAAAACAAGCAATAATATGTAGATTCAATTATTTTTGGCCCAACCCTGTTGATCTATTTCAATGGATCTTCACAAATTGGACTCTACATTGTGAAATACATCTTTGCTCCAAGGGGTTTTTCATAGTGAACTTTCCTACAGTAGAGGCTAGAGACTTGGTAATACAAGAAGGACCTTGGTTCTGGGGGTCCATAGGACTCTTCATCACACCATGGTTCCCAGATTTTGATGCAAATAAAAGGGTAGTCTCTATGATGCCAGTCTGGGTACACCTTCACAATCTCCCAATACACTTCTGGAGTCAACAAGTACTTGCAGGAATCGGTAATACAATTGGGAATTATATCAAAATGAACACCCAAAGACTAGAGGAAAGAATCTACACTTTTGCATGAATATGTGTGGAAGTAGACCTCAACAAAGGCTTGCCAGATCAAATCCAACTAAAGCATAGACAAAGGTGCTAGATACAGGTTTTAGATTATGAAAATACAGCATTCAAATGCAGAACTTGCTGAAAAACAGGACACCTACAAATCACGTGTCCAACAACGAAAAAAGACGCTAGTAGGAAGAAGAAAATAGGGAAACAGGACAATGAATGGCAATTTCCTCCACCCCTCTCGGAGGACGAGGAGGAAGAAGTGGTGGTACGTGCCACTCCCAACAAGACCAATCAGACGAATAAAGAACCAGAAGCAGAAGACATAAATCCACAAGAACCCATTGACTTACAGTTAGCAAGGATACCAGAAATAATGGATACCAACAGATCCAAGCGACAACACATATTAGACACATTAGATTCTGATAAAGACAACCCCCAACCTGTGGCAGATACAGCGCTAGCACTTATATCTCCAACAGAGACTCGGGGGGGTGGAGAAAGGTTGAGAAGAAAAAGGGAAAAAAGCTTGACTTTTCCCCCATCTATACTCATTCCACTTGTTTCTTTTCATTTTTTATTTTTTTGGTTTCTGTGAAAACCAGTTCAGCATCTCAGCATATGCTTTTTAGGATCTACAAAATGTATTTTTGTCTTATGAATAAAATTGCAACTTTTTCCACGGGAAAAAAATAATGAGCTCATTAGTTTAATCTAAGCCATTGGACGTTTTAAGATTACAATTAGATAGTTTGGCTATCAAAGAAAAATAAGAGGGTCAGCAAGCTCAAATGCACCCAATAAATGAAGAAAAAAGGTTAAGGTAAATGATGGGTAGGAAGAAGCAGTTTGCACAAGGTATGGAAAGCAGCAGTTGGTTTTTTTCGTATCACTAATATCTTACTAATTTTCACTTCCTAATTCCAAAAATCCCTTCCCTCATCATTTTCCCTTATTCTAACATATTTCCTTTGTAAAAATATCCCTACCCCTTCATTTTACCTTTCCCCCTATTTCATCTCATTTTCCCTATTAAACCCACTAAAGGCCCCATTAAAAAACCCTCCCCGATACCCTTTTAACTTATATCCCTGGGTCCCACATTTTATTAACCCGTCGCAATATGTTAAATCCCACAATTACTCTTTAATTAATTACATTTCATTGTAATTAAACTCTACCCCACTCCCCCATTCAACCCTCGTAACTTCGTCGCGTGATAGCCCTCTGATCACCCACTTCCAGATCCAATGGCCCATACCCATATCACGCGCTCCCATCATCCAACTTTTAAGATCTCAAAAGCACGCGAGATTCGTGTTTTTTCCCAATCACCATTTTGCTATGTGGCAGCCCCACATCATATCGCGTCCCTCGGAAAAAAAGTGTTTACCACTTTTGATCCACACAATAATCCACCATACCACTCTTCCTTCAACTTCTCTTCCCGTCTGAAACCACCTCCCATTCCATGGCAGCCCCCTCAGAAGACCAACCTCCAGCTATCACCTCCTGCCGGAAAACTTCCTCCGACTGCTACACTGTGTATTCCTAGAATCCCTATCATCCATTATTGTGCCGTGAACTACTAACCGCACCTACACAATGTGAAAAATAACCAAGTTTTTACAATATGAAATTTTTTCATTCCCTTCCCTCTGTTTAAAATGAATAAATGAAAATCCTTTTCCAAACAGAATTAAGTCATCCATAGTCTGGATTCCGTCCACAGACATCTCAGTTCAATAAAGCCATTGACTGCCTTCCCCACAGACCTATGCTTTATTAATGATTGTTTTATTTTGTAGGTGATTAGCAGAATGGGAGCTTGGACAAACAGTTTTGATAATAGTTCCAAAACCTATTTACTCCAAGATTCTCAAGGAAATGTATTCAAAGGCTTTATTTTAAAGGAAAAGACAATTATCACAAAGCAAGAAGAAATCATTTACACAGAGGTAGTAATGGTTAAAACAGAGATAAATCCCATAAAGTAAACAAGAAAAATATATATAAAATCCCTCTTTTTACCCCTTACTTCACCAAACCCTATTAATATAAAGTTTTGGACTTTATATTAATTTCTCCCTGCAAGCCTATACTACCTCTTCCCCCTGCAAAGTCAACCAATAGCCCACCCCACAGAGGTAGTAATGGTTAAAACAGAGATAAATCCCATAAAGTAAACAAGAAAAATATATATAAAATCCCTCTTTTTACCCCTTACTTCACCAAACCCTATTAATATAAAGTTTTGGACTTTATATTAATTTCTCCCTGCAAGCCTATACTACCTCTTTCCCCTGCAAAGTCAACCAATAGCCCACCCCGCACTAAGAATTAAACCCCCTTCATTTTTATTTGCCCCGAGATTCGTAAAAATAAATGAACAGTTAAAATTCTATATCCGGAGCTCAGCTCATCAAACACTTAACTCCCCCAACCCATATTTTTACTATGTCGCAGCCCCACGCTATATCGCTTCCTCTGAAAAAAAAATAACACCTACCACTCAAAAGTGGATAACCCATTAACTATTTTGGTTTTGAACCTTATAAATGTTACGGGAATATGGGGTGGATTACTTTCAAGTGAAATACAGAGATATGAGAATGCGGTAATATTTCAGAGCTATGGGTGAAACCATACCTAAGGTAAAGTTATAAAGCTACAATGCGGTAATATTTCAGAGCTATGGGTGAAACCATACCTAAGGTAAAATTATAAAGCTACAGGCAATATGAGACTAAGGTAGTGGAATGAGATTCAAAGGTAAAATGGTCCTGAAGATCATGGTGAAATCAATATGAGACTAAGGTAGTGGAATAATTTCAAGTGAAATACAGAGATATGAGAATGCGGTAATATTTCAGAGCTATGGGTGAAACCATACCTAAGGTAAAATTATAAAGCTACAAGCAATATGAGACTAAGGTAGTGGAATGAGATTCAAACGTAAAATGGTCGTGAAGATCATGGTGAAATCAGTTTATAGGCATGGTGAAATCAAATTTACGGGCATGATGAAATCAATTTATAGGCATGGCGAAATCAATTTACAAGCATGGTAAAACCAATTTACAGGTGTAAAAGCATGTTCCACGTGAAAGTAAAAGAGTAAAGTGAGAATACTCTTCCAACCATACAAATCAACACAAGGTTTTGCAAAGCCATCTAGGTATTCTACAAGGGTAAAAGGAATTTACATATAGATAAAATGAATTTACAGATGAAGGAGTAATCGAAACAAAACTACACATGGTTTTGGGAATTCATGGAAAGAGAAAACAAAACCACAGATTGGAAACAACACATGGTTTTGTAGAAATTTAATTATAAATTTCATTAAAATATTTTGGAAATATTATTCAAATATATATATTATTATATATTTTCCAAAATATTTTGTGACATTAATGAATTATTAAAGAGCACGGTAGTCACAGGATCAGCCATTAGAGAGAGAAGTCTTAGATTATCAAGTCAGAGGATCAGCAAGCAGTTGAGTGAATTACTAAGAAAAAGAGAGATACATCTACATCTGCTAGTTCATCTTCCCGCACAGCCACAAATTTGGGTCCACATCCTACCTATTCCCACTTCCACAACAACAACATTTGCACAGCACATTCCACCAGAACTAATAATCTGCAACAATTAGAGCTTTTTAGTTCATCTATAGTCTAAAAATGTCTTGTCTGTTAGAGGCAGCATTTATTGTAAACAGTTTGTAAATTTTGTATAAATACTTCTTCTTTTGAAGTATTAAGGTGTGGATTTTTGAACATTTCTATAGGTGAACTCATCTACAACCTGAGGGTTTGTTGTACTTTTCAGTTAACAAACAGGGCAAATAATAGAAGCATTTCTTTACAGTATTCATGTGTTGAGCCACTTCATTGAAGTATATTTCAATTTTTCATGTTCTTTTCTAAATTATTCCATAAACTTGAATGTTTTTTAAATTTGAATGGTATAATAAGAATGTTATTGCATAAATTTTTTAAGTACACTCTACTCTTACTGTTATACATTTCTATGTTTTCTTCTGATATCCAAATCTGAGAATCCTTAATTGCTCTTCCATCCCGGTTGACCTCTTTCACTTCCTTCATTATCTGTTTAAGGAATCCTTAATTTCTCCTTGATCCTGATTGAAAATCATTTCACCATTCAAGCCTTGAGATGTGATAGCTACCTTGCCCTGTAACACTACTTTTATAATTTGTTTATGTTATGTTTTCTTGATATATTGGCTCCATAGCCCAATGGAAAATAGACAGTCATCTATCCATATAAATCATAATTCAACCAACAACTCAAATCAAAACCAAATCAAGCTTACAATACCTAGCCTAAAATCGATTAAAACAACAAACAAATCATTAAGAGAGAACCCTCTCTGAGCATTAGGAAGGATAGATCCTAATCTCCAAAGTAGGTTTGTGGTTACCTCTATTATTTCTTTCATGACAACCCTAGGGAAATTTTAGAGCGATAACACCTACATTAGCCAGAAATATGATTTCTATAAGCAAGTCGGATGATGCAGGTGTAAAAACAATGTTTGAGAAAGATACCTGCAAGATGGTTCAAGGAGCACTGGTATTGATGCGGGGAGTTAGGATTGGAACTTTGTACAAGCTTCAGGGTAGCATTGTTATTGATGGGTGAAATAGTTTCGTGGTTCCTGAAAGTGGAGCAGAAAATGTAATGGTCTCTAGAGAAAAGTCCATCCTATGGCATTAAAGGCTTGGACATATTGGAGAGAAGGTCCTTTGATACTTCATGGTAATGGTATGGTAGAAGGTATGTGTAATTTCTCTATGGATTTTGATTTCTGGGAAAATTGTCTGTATGGGAAGCAGAATAGGGTGAGTTTCCCCTTTGGTGCTAAGAGGGTGAAATAGATATTAGAGCTTGTGCATAGTGATGCATTTGGACCTGTGTCAGTTCCATCACTGGGTAAGTATGTGTACTATGTATCATTTATAGATGACTTCTCAAGGAATGCATGGATATATTTCCTTAGGAAGAAATCTAAAGTATTTGACAAGTTTAAAGAATTTAAGGCTCTAGTGGAAAACCAAGCAGAGAAGAAGATAAAGGTGCTAAGAACAGATAACGATGGAGAGTTTTGCAAGAAGGAATTTGAAGAGCTATGTAAGAAGTGTGGTATAGAATGCCAAAAGACAACTCCATACACACCTCAGAAAAATAGAGTTGCAAAAAGAATGAACAAGACGTTGATGGAAAAGGAAAGAAGCATGCTCAGTGGTGTCATGTTAGGACAAGGATTCTAGGTAGAGGCAGTGGAGACTACATGTTCCCTAGTCAAAATATCACCTTCATCAGCGTTGGAGGATAAGACTCCACAAGAGGTATGGACTGGTAAGAAACCTTCTCTTTCACATCTGAGGATATTTGGATGTGATGCATATGTACATGTTCCAAAGGAGAAAAGGACAAAGTTGGATAGTAAATCTAAAAGGCGCATATTTATTAGGTATAAGGATGGTTTAAAAGGTTATAAGCTTTGGAACCCAAAAATAAGGAAGGTTGTGTATAGCCGAGATGTGGTGTTTAGAGAGGTGAAATATGTTATTAAACATGAAGTCCTACTAAAGGAACTTGAGAAGATAGAGTTTGAGCTAAAGGAGGAAGAATGAGACTCCACGGCAGAAGAGGAATAAGAAGATGAAGAGCCACAAACTCCAATTGTGAGAAGATCACTTTGAGAAAGAAGGCAGCCAGAAAGGTATAGTCTGTCTACTTTCTGTTCAAATTTTTCTTTGTTTATTACTGATAATGATCCTAGAACTATAGGGAAGCATTAGATGCATAAAAAAACATTTATGGTATCTCATTCTTTAATATAAACTTCATTGAAACCACAATTAATCATATGAACCCTCAAACAAATCTCTTTGAGAGTCAAAAATATTACAAATTGGATTTTAAACTTGGGTAAAGAGTGTGCCTCTCACACTACACAAATGAATAAAGAAATGAATTTTTCCCTAATAGACTGGGATGGGGCTCATGTAGATCAATAAAGTAGTATAATAACTTAGAATAAAAGATAAATGTAGTTAGGGATTGGCTTTACAAATGAAAAAACACACTTAATAAAGTTGAATGATCAAATACTAAGAAAAAGATGGGAAATTGCTTCAAAATAAAAACATACACAAAATTTGCAGAAGGACGATGGATTGAATGGTCTCTCTCCCTTGGAACATCTAGGTGTTGGAGTATATATATCTTGGAAATATGAAATTTTTTTATGTAACCACCTCTCAAAGTTATTAGAGATTAACAATTTCAATCAAGGATCTTTTAATTCATTCTAATATATACTCCACATTGCGATATCTTGTTTAACCCTGAGTGTAAAGTTATCTTCCTCAATTTCTTTTAAATATCCATGTAATTGATCAATGGTTTCCAAGTGGTAATTATCTTCACGTAAATGAATATTCTTACTTGCTTTCATATGATACATAGATTCACAAATCAATATAGCATTAAATAATAAACCCAATATTCAACATAACATAATCGCAAACATACATAACAGAAGTAAAATAACTCATACACAGATATCTCCAAAATAATTCTCTTTATTGATGGTTCATATCTCTAGTACAGACTCTAACTTCCTTGTGCAAATAGCTGAAGGGGTATGCGCACTCAACTGCGGACTTCTACCCTTATTTGTGCACTTAGTTGCAGAGCCTCTTCCTACTTTAAGACTCTTCACTCTTAGCTCTCAATTACCCAAAAACTTACTTAGATCTCTACTAAAAACTTCCCTAGACTCTTCTAAGACTCCCTTTTTATACATTTCCGTGGCCCGCGAACCAAGGGTGGATCTCATCAAGCCAACACAATTTTTCTAAACTAAGGGCAGAAACCCTTTCTGACTATTTACATCTTCGCGCTCCGTGAACACAAAATGCGGAGACTATACATTCTTTATACAAAACTTGGGCCTTTAGCCCCAAAACTTGGGATTTTAACCCCAAAATTGACCCGAGGGGACCTATTTCGAATAGCTCCACATCCACTAATCATGGAGATTTTACATCGTTTTACCAAAATTTACATCAAAACTTGGGTTTTTAACCCGAGAACTGACCGAGGGGACCCCATCCCAACAGTTATGTATCACTAGTCAGAACCATGAATAAACAAGTTTGGTTCATTTATTAAGGTTATGTTGAGTATTTTGTTAGTCTTCTTTATCATGCCCTATTCCACCATTCACAACTCATGATCCCCTTTTATTTATCCCTACCATATAATTTTTTGTTTCTATACTCCTTTCATATACCCCATTTCATGTACTACTTTCCATACATCCTTTACATTTAAATTTTAACAACATAGATGCACCCCTTCCTATACTCACCTCTCATCATTATCACCTATATTCCTTAAATCATTTCATCATTATTGATATTAAACCCTCACAACTCATAATTATTATTTATCTTTCATGACCATAATATAATAACCCTTATTCTAAGTTCATACTCATGACCAAAGAAAAACAAAAGGTGCGCTTTCAAATATCTTTTCATACTACCCTTATTTCACTCTCCACTCCGCAATTAGCACTCTTCTCTGAGGAAAATTGATGTTCACACAATATAGGACCGAGAGTAGGCTGACAGTGGTGCGAGGACAAGTTTTTTTCGATTGTGGGAAAATTTCTACACAACAATTGCACGAAGTCATGAGCTAAACAGTAGTTGCGTAACCATTGCGCAAGCTAAGAACAACCATTATGGAGGACTGCAAGCATGGAGGGAAGTACTCAGAACGTGATACATCATCACCAGGTCAGATTCAACACATCTACACACCCATCCTTGCACAAAACCTTCTGAAACCACATCAACAATGGAGGTTTGTCGCACTCTGCTATGAATCTGTTGTAAAACTGACAGTTTTAGTCATAATTTTCAAAAGAGGTTTCTAAACGAATGGAAATGAATTTCAAAAAACAGAAACATAATTTTCGAGCATGGGCCAAATAACATTCATAAGGTATAGGGGATGAATTGTTGGACTTTGCTTTGTTTTGGAGTGGGAAATGACAGTCAAATTCAGAAATTTAAATTTTGTTGTGCAATTGTTGACTAGGAAGTTAGGAGGTTTGCATGCATGTAAAGGAGAATTTTTTGGGTCCTACCTGAACTCAGTAGCATCGTCATCATACCCATCATCTCGGTTTCACTTAGTTCAGCCTATGAATATGCTACGCTGGAGCCTATTGCACAATTGTTGCACAACTCATCATTTAGTTGTTTTGTTTTTCAGTCAGTTTTGGTTCTTTCTATTACTATGTCAATGATCAGGATAGGAATGAATAGATAGGGATGAAATAAGTAGATAAGATAAGGTTGATTTTATCAAAAATGATTTTGCAGTTATACTCTTAGATTTATCTTAGTTTTAGCTTTTAAAACTTGATGTTTCTAATTTCAGTTGGTTTCGATCACTTAGTGGATAGTAGGTACATTTTATCTAGTATGTTCTTCACTTTGCCAAAATGTATTTAAACCAAACAGAACATGGAAAAGGGTTGGGATTTGGGAGAAACTTTGTGTATGCATTTGTTATCTTGAAATAAAATATCAGTTTAGAGTTTTTCCATTTGACTAGAGATTCATGTGGTGTGGATTTCAAGTTTTGTTCCCTTTCTTATGTGTAATGTTAGTATCCATGTCTTTGTTAAATTTTCATTTCTAATTGGCACTAAAACAATTTTTAGAATTCATCTATGTTGATCCTCTGGATGATTGTTTTTATTTTTGAATGATGATGCAACTCACCCTCAGTTAGGTGCTCCATTACTATATTCTTCTCAATATTTGGTCAAAAATATATGTTACAGAATTCATTATATTCTTTGTTACATGTGATTGGATATCATTGTGTATTTTTAAGTTACCTTTAAAATCACTCACTATGATACAACTAATGTTATGACTTTGAAATATATACCTACCTAACCTCTGTTTTTATAAGTGTCTAATGCAAGCACTTATAGTTTTGTGTAAAATTTGAATTATGGTTTCATGTCTAGTGGTCATCCCTCTCAAGTCTATTAACTGTCATCATTCACTTCCATTTACCTTTACAAATCTAGCATTTATTTGATGCCTTTAAGATTTATTATTTCTTTCATTTGGACACTTTTCAAGTGAGGGAGCCCCCTCCGGTTAGAAAATGCCAGTTTCTATCCCAAAGAGGTTTTTGGTTACCCTTGTAAACCTTTTCTCGGTGTATAGGTTCAATTATAGGGTGCTAACATCACCCAAATTTAGCCTACTTGGCCACCCAAAAATGTCAATATAGCATGCGATGTGTCATTGTCTTGGACTACCACATGTCTTGTTGATGTCATGATGGCATCATCATGCCATGTCACCTACCACCTATACTCCATATCATTATAGTCAAGAAATAGGGTTATATCACTTGTCTTCCACCTATAATTGTGCCCGGTCATCAATATGTAGGTTAGGGGGCCCTGGACTTGGGTTTTTTTTTAAATCCCTTTATAATTTGATTTGAGTTGGGGTAATAAGTTTAATGTTGAGTGTCTATTACCATGAATAAATTTTTCCTTCTCTTTGTCTCTTGGTCTTTAAACCTTTAGAATTCCAACACAATGCACCATTTGAAAAAGGCCAAGGCGAGACACCAATGTTTACAGTAGTTAATGGGGAAAGTCCCTTCTCACCTTCCATCTCTCATTCTCAGGACCTCGAGACCCTTTGCACAATGCACTAATGGGAAGAGGCTGAGGCGAGATATGTGTCCCTTAGTGGGACTGTGGGGCCTTGATACTCCAATTGATTTTCATTTAATGTAAGTGGCATCCCTCTTGAGCTTTTAAATGGTCCCACGTCATATTTTTATTATTGTCTATTGTGTGGCCCATTCCATGACATAATTTGGGTCTCGAGACCTTAAAACCATAAGGTCCTTGCATAATGCATCAATAGTAAAAAGGGTCAAGACATTAATTTTACATGGCAGCTAACAAGAATAAGTTTGTCTCTTTGGATTGTTTAACATGGGGCATCATTCCTCCTGAGCTTTATACATATGTGATTTTTGTTAACAAAGAATTATTTTACAAAACATAGGGTTGATGTGGAACCTTGCATGAACTTGAAACCTTAATAATTTTGAACTCTAGGGAGATTTTAGGCTTTCACATACCCTTGCAAAGGTCTTTATTAGGTATATCCAACTTTATATGCATGATCATTTGAGTTAAACTTTTTGGGCATAATTTCCTTCAAAAATATGCTCCATTAAACCACCTTTAGCATCAATGACAACACCTTTCTAACATTCTCCCTAAAAAATGCCTTTGATATCAATAATATTTTCCATCCAGTTACAACACTTTCTAGTAGAATTTAGATTCAACATCCAATGCATACCCACTCTACATGTTTTTTAGTACACTTCACTAAGAAAATTTGAATGATTTGAGGCATTCATGTTAGCCTTGCCCATGGGTTGGGTAGAAAACTCAAGCCTTAATCCATTGAGGTAGATTCTAAGGTTCAACAAACATGAATGAGCACTTGAACCACCATATATGAACTTTTGATGTTTAGACTTTAAGAGGGAATATGGGCTTTATTTCAAGAATTTTAGCACTAGATTTGGGTCAAACACCTTAGACACAGTTGGGGGGTAACACTTTAGCCTAAGGCCCCCATATAAATATTTTAAGCATTTGGATCCAATAATTTTACCTCAAAGAATGGTTTCAAGGCATTATTCAAGATCAGGGGATGAAACATGAATATTAGATTGTAAAGGAAATATATATCCATATATGAATATTAAGGATGCCCCATGCAGTGAAACATGATTTCTTGAAGGTTTCCTTGACCTATGATTAAGGATGAAAGTGTATCTAGGTGAGTAATAGGAATATGTCCAAGGTCCTTTTAAATGATCTAGGGAAAAAAACCATACCTTAGGTCATAAATAAATATTTAAGGAATCTAGAGTATCATTGACTATGGTTGGGGGTCAAAACATAGGCTTTAACTCCTAAAGTTATCTTCTACGATTGAGGAACATGAATGGGTACTCAAGCCACAATTTAGGATATTTTTATAAGATCTTTAGCCTTTTAGAGGGGTGATGGGTTTTATTAAGAGTTTTTAGCTCTAGATTTAAATCATAATGCCTTGAACATGGTTGGGGGAGAAATCCATAACCTTATCCCTAAAGAAATATGTTATGTATCAAGAGTTAATAATGTCACCCCAAAGATGGGACTTAGGGTTTTATACATGGCCATGGGAAGAGACATGATCCTTGGGTTGTATCATAAAATTATGTCCATCAAGGGCTAAGAAGGATGACTTGAACAATCACACAGTTCCTCCTAAGAATATCCTTTCTTAGGATTTGGAATTTCGATCACTTTAGGTGATTTCAAGTACTGGATATATTTCCTAAGACCATAGAAATTATTTATGGAGGAAAGCCATGCCTTAGTTCATAAAAAAATATTTAAGGCATGAGAGATATAAATAAATATTTGAGGCATCTAAATAAGGCCACCTTTCGAATTACTCAAAGCTTTATTTAGGGCCTAAGGCATGTCCTTATTCCAAATATCATTTATAGGTGGTCTTAAAATACATATCTACTACTCAAAACCACTTATTAGCACTAACATCCCAATCATAGTCCAGGAATTCACTTAGGAGTTCATGTGTGGTTGTCTAAGGCTGACATCTTGGCCTTGGATGGATAGAAGTTTCTATTATAGTATAAGGTTCATGTTTCCTCTCCTAACTAACTCAAGGGCCCCAAGACCCATGTTTAAGTTGATGTTATTAGCCCCAAATATCTAATGGATTCTAGGGCCTATGGCTAGGGTTTCCTACCGCAAAAATGTTTAAGGAGCTCTAAAAATATATATAATACTCAAAACCATCCAATATGGTTTATATCCCCTATTAAAAGCTAAATATCCATATCTTATGTGGTTTTTCATATCCTTGTTCACATCCCTTTAACCTAAGAAGCTACCTTTAGGCCTTCAGACCTGATTTTCCTCTCTCAATGATGGTTAAGACACTGAGACTCATACCTAGAGTGAAACACGTTCAAATGATGCCCATATCCCAACAAGAGGAGATGATACTCTTAGTACATTACATGTGGTGGTTTTAGGAATTTTACTTGTAGTACGTTTCCTAGAATAATACTTTAGGCCCTAACTCTTGACTTTCCTCCATTGATTATGTCTATTTCCATCATCGATATCCCTACATAGAGGGTAAGGACATGTTTAAGAGGTCATTCTTAGTGGATCAAGTTGACGCTCTTGAACCTTAATTGTTCAAAGCTTTCTTTATGATGTAAGGTTTAGGTTTCCTTCTTCAAAGATGTCTAGGTTCTAAAATATCATGCATTTAGTATCAAAAATCCCCTACTAACATCCATATCCCTAATCAAAGGAAGGGATGACCTTGAGAGGTCTTATGTGGTGTTTTGAGGTGTTTTTAATAGGAATGTATTTCGAAATTTTTACTTTAGGGTCCTATTAGCCCCTGCGATGCAGTGCTGCTATTTTTAGTGAAAATGTCCCCTGTTTTAGCTCTGACGGGCATGTCTCCTCTTGCTTTGCTTTGTCCATAAGCCAAACTTCAAAAATATTACTCTCACATCTATAATTGCATTGGGTTCTGATCCAAATGGATCCAAATATGCTCTCTAAGTCTTCAAAATCTCGTAAGATCATGCCAAAGATCAAAACAATGGCATGAGAAGAGCCCTTAAAATGGTGCAGAAACACTATCGAGAGGCCAAAAACACGTAAAAATAGTGAAAAATAGAGTATCGGAGGCATAAACAAGTGAAGGCACATTAGTTGTGAGATATGGCCAATCAACGGTCTAGATCTAATCGGAAAATCGTAATCAGCACAGGCAAATAGCGGATATTGACGCTTAACATATCTGTGTAGCAATGGCGATCAGCGGAGTCAATGAGGACCGTTTATCAAGCGAACAGATCGACGGCCCATGTTACATCGCAACATCGCAATCTGCAACCACAAAAGAGTGCTTACAACGGCCCGGGGCTATCACGATATGTAATTGCGACTAATCACACTGTGATATCGCAATCGGAGAAACATTATGGAGCGGGACCTATAGCCATACATCTATGCGATGTGATTAGCTAGACCCGAGAGGGTTCGTGAAGGGAAATATATAGTATTTGAAATCCAGAGGGAGCATACATGTATGCGATGTGATTAGCTAGACCCGAGAGGGTTCGTGAAGGGAAATATATAATATTTGAAATCTAGAGGGAGCCAATTTTCACGTTAATTTCATGATTTTTAACGTATTTTTAAAATACAAAGGAGCAAGGCCGAAGTGACTTGCAATAGCAATGAGGATGGACCCGATAGAGGAATAGACCATATTTAAGGACTTTTGAAGTCTAGAATGAACACAGTTTTGGCAGAATTTCACAGTGTTGCAGCATTTCTCTCTGTAAAATAGAAAACAATCGTTTTTTGTATTCGAAAGGATTTTAAAGGCCTGAAGACCCATTCCGTTACAGTATAGGTGGCCACCATCCTTAGAAGCATTTAGCAATGATTGCTAATGCTTAGAAAGGGTCTGGGGAGACAGAGGTCGGGAGATAGATGGTCGGAAGGGGAAAAATCCACAGTGCGATGCAACCGAACCAACAGAAGTGATCATGGAGCATCACTGACATGAGCGATCCACTGACAGCGCGACGAATTTAACAGAATTTGGTTACAATGTTGTTAGAAAAAGAGACCTCTGAGCTCATGTATGTAGAGTTATGGCATCAAGTTGTTAAAAAGACAGAGGGGATAGATTAAGACACCTCGAGCCTCAGAGAGCTCGAGAGCATTGTAAAAAGCATATAAATGGCTGAAAGTTAGAAGTATCAAGAGTTCAACTTTTGGATACTGTGGAGACTCTGCTCATCTCAGCGTCTCATCTTCATTCCAATGATACAAGCTTCTTTAGTTGTTATATGTTCAATCGCCATCTTTCCATTTTCTAAGCTTGCACTTGAATGGGTTATTCATGTTTTCTTCTCTGTCGAATGCCAGATAACTGTCATCTTATCTCTGCATTGATAAATTAGATTTGTAAGCTTCATTTACTTTCTGTAGTGAGCCATTCATATGTGTTTATGTATGTATTTGTTGGTACAGTCATGATTCTCCATCTATTCATTGAATCTATAAACTATTGAGCATTAGTGGTTGAAAGCCTTGTCAAGCTGAGGGTGTTCATGCATGTTTTGAGTGAAAATAGAGTTGAAATAGTCATATGACTTGATCCAAACCCCATTCCATTCCAATAGTTCAGAGAACGATATTGAAGATTTATATGTTTCTAGGCATCTCTGAGCTACAACCTAAGAGAACTTCCTGGAGTGATATCAGGTCCAGTAACTATGTTTCCTCCCATGATCATGTTAAGGATCTTGAGAATCATAACTAGCACTAAAACTATTCTAATGATGTATGCATACCTACTTGGAAGACAAGGATGCCCTTAAGTTTTACAGTGTGGTGGTTTGCGTTATTTCTCTAGTGACCTTGATACTTAAAAGAAACTTATGTGTCCTAAGCCCCAATCTTCCTTCCTTTACCATGTTAAGGACCTTAGTACCCACACTTAATGTTTAAATCCTCTAATTTCATTGATATCCCAAATTGGAGATGAGGGTTATTAAGCTAAAGAATTTAGTGACAAAATCAGTTATCATTCTTCAAAGTGCGTGAATATTCTTAAAAGTGCATATGCATTCTTGAAAGTGTGTACACACTTTTAAGAACATGTGCATGTTTTTAAGAGCACATGTGTGTCTTTAGGAACACGCACACTTTAAAAACATGTGCACATTATTTTAAATTTAATTTTTTTAGCAATAGTGACAACACTAGTATATGAGTTGGTTGCCCCAAATATAGGTTTAAGATGACAAAACTGGTGGTTTGGACTACAAATACATTAAAACTTCCATTTTTTAAAATATTTCTCTTTATCTCTATATTTTATATTATTTTTCTATAGGCTAGACAAATATGTTTTCCATGAAACTATAATGACATTGAGTCAATTGTGCAAATTCCAAATATATGACTTTTCAATAAAAATATTATTGTTTACTATTTTTCGTATATTTGTTTACTAACATATAGCAACACCTTAAAATATATCATTCTTTTATTTTTTCTATAACTTTTTTTTTCACTTTAAACATTCGAAAATGTAGAAAATCCTTAAAACCTTGCAACTTCTAATGAGAGAAAATTGATCACAAAAGACAGATTTCTCTACCAAAGATCTACAGAAAGAAAACAATGAATAGAAACACAATCACACATAGAACAAAAAATATATCTAGAGAACCCAACTTGGAAAAACCCTTGCTTCCTTGTATTGAATCAATAGAGAAATATTGATCCACTCTCTACAAGACTTTCCCAACACTTAGGAAAATAATTCCTTCTATGAGCCTCCTATTTCCTAGTGCATATTTTCCCTAAAAATTAGGAAAATCCCCTATTTCCTTGTGCAAATCCTAGGAGAGAAATAATTATGCTTTACCCTCTATCCTTGACACAAAAACTAGTGAATAATGATTAAAATTGTGCCTTCTTTCAATCTCAATAAGTAATTCAAATTGTGAGACCTACTAGGGCTAAATTTAGCACCTGATATTGTTAACTAAGAGTAATTTGAGTTAAAACAAATTCAAATTAATCAACTAAACTCATTTCTATCTCTATTATAGAACTAGAGATCAGTTAGCTGACGAACACTAGAGTTAACTCCACTAGAAAGCTAATTTATCCATCAACTAGTCCACAACTCACTACATGTCATCTAACTTGAATTTACTGACTATAAATTAGTGATATGCCACATCACACATGTTAACTAAAAGCTAACTCAAGCAACTATGAGACTAAATTCGAATTGGCACCTTTGGCAAAGGTAGAAGTCAAAGAAGACATTCCTTGCTACATTTTCAACACTCCCTCCTAGTAAGGAAGGGATTATGAACAACCCCAATCTTGCCTCTATGGAACTTGAACTTGCCCCTTGATAGGGCCTTGGATAAGATGTTTTCATCATGTTTCATTGTATGAATGTACTTTACCATAACAATGCTTCTATGCACACAATCTCTAAGATGATGGTTCCTAATGTATATATTCTTGGACCTATCATGAAACATTGGATTCTCAAAGATATTTATGTAACTCCGATTGTCACAGTGGATTAATATAAAATCCATCACCTGAATGAAGAGTCCTACCAGGATATTCCTTGTCTAAATAGCCTCACATGCTTCCATGTTGGTAACCATGTACTCAGCCTCAGCTAAACAAAGTGAAAAAAACCTTTTCTTCTTGTTGAACTAAGAAACTGCTACTGACCCAATACTGAAAACTACTCCTAATATTCTCTTCCTATTTTTTGGACTCCATGCCTAATCTCCATCTGTGAAGCCATGAAGCCTCACTCCATTAGTTTGTTTGTACCACAATAAAAATTATATTGTGCCTTTGAGGTACCTCAAAACATGTTTTGCAACTCTCTAGTGGACTTTAAAAGGATCCATCATGAATTGGTTCACATGCAAAAAAAATATCAAGCCTTGTGTTCACTAAATACATAAAGGACACAATCAACTGCATGTATATTGTACCATCTACTGCATATGTTGTGGAGGCATCCTCCCTCTACTTAGTACCTAGATGAGTAGCCATGGGTTTGCAATATTGCATGTTGAATCTCTGAAGGATCTCAAAGGTGTACTTCCCTTGTCCAAAAAATATCTCTCCATCATCTTCCAAACCTCTAATCCAAGGAAATAGTGCATCAGCCACATATCCTTCATCTCAAACTCTCTGGCAAGGTCCTCCTTGCAATCCTAGATCAAACTTTCATCGCTTGTCAAAATCAAATCATCAACATATAGAAATAATATGAGAAGACTACCATCTACCATGATGTATTACAGGTTGGCATTTTCCTCATGCTTAGTGAAGCCAGATCCTATGAGATAAGAATCAATGTGAGTGTACCATTCTCTAAGTGTCTACTTGAGCCCATAAAGAGCTCTCTTTAGCCTACACACATGTATGTCTCTACTAAAGATCTTGAACCCCTTTGGCTACTCAATGTAGATATCTTCCTCGTCCACTCCATTGAGGAAAGTTGTCTTTAAATCCATCTGATGGATTCTCCACCCCAATTGTGCTTCTAATGCAAGTATGGTCCTGATAGATTAGTACCTTACCACTGTGGTAAAAATATCCTCATAATCAATCCCCTAAATTTATGAGAAGCCCTTGGCCACAAACCTGGCCTTGTACTTCTCCAGACTACCATTTGTTGCATGCTTCACCTTATACAACCACCTCGGGCCAAAAACTAATTTTCACTTAGGTCTAGGCACAAAATCCCAAACATCATTCTTCATGATGGAGCTGCATGCTTCACCTTATACAACCATCTAGGGCCAAAAACTAATTTTCACTTAGGTCTAGGCACAAACTCCCAAACATCACTCTTCATGATGGAGCTATACTCCTCCGCAATGGCTTCCAACCAAACCTACTGGGAATTTTCCTTTTCAAAGGAAGATGATTCAACATCTATCAACTCTATCATCAGTGTCATGTATCATTTGTATATGTTTGGTGATTTTCACCATCTACACAAGGAATTAGGAAGTCCAACCTATTATTGAGCTTCCTGCACCAATCTATCAACCAACTTGGTCCTCTTACTCCCTTCATTGGGAGTCATCGTGTGAGTGGGTGCCTCCACTCAGTATTCTCTCTTCTCCTTATCATGTGGTGGCTCCACGCCATTCTCCTAGAATGTCCTCTTGCCCTTAGTCAAGGGATAACTTTGTGAATATGACTAAGGCTCTCCCTTGGGAGCTAGAAGCTCATCATCTTGTGATTTTCTTAGTTCTCTCTTTAGAGGACTCCTCATAGATTTCTCCTCATGAAATATCACATCCCTTCACAAAACAGTCTTTTTGAGAGAGGGAACATACACTCTGTAAACATGAGTTGTCTTAGTATATCCCATAAAGATCCTCCTCTTTGCAGTGGGATCCAACTTCTTCCTGCCATCTTTGGACACATTACGATACACCATGGACCCAAAAATGCCAAAGTGGGAGACATCAAGCTTCCTACCAATAAAATCCTCCTCAGGTGTAATCATCCCAAGGACTCTGTGAGGACTCCTATTCTACAAGAACATGGTTGTGCTGCAAGCCTCTACCCACAAGGGCAACCCCTAGTCATGCAACATGGTTGTAACAACCCCAACAATACTCTTATTTTTCCTCTCTATAACCCCATTATGCTGAGTATTATGGGGTGCAATCAACTCTCTCCTAATTCCATCCTTGGCACACAAATCTCTAAAGGAATTGGATACATACTCTCTTCCATTATCGCTCCCCAAGGGTTTGATTTTCTTCCTTGTCTCATTCTCCATTAAGGCCCTAATTTCCACAAAATTGGAATAGACCTCATATTTCTTCTTCATGAAATAAATCCAACACTTATGAGAAAAATCATCAATGAAGATCACATAATACCTACGTTTAGCGAGTGAAACTGAGGAGAAGGGGCAACAAAATTCTAAATGAACTCTCTCCGGAATAGCTCCAGCTCTGATATCTCAGCCCTGAAAGGAATATTTGGCATAATTTGGAAGAGTGCATCCCTTGAACACATCATTTTGATCAAGGGTTCATTGTGGTATCCTTGTAACAATTTGTAAAGTATCTTCAATGCTCCATGATTTAGATGTCCTATGTGCCTGTTTCAGAGCTCTCCAACATCTTGGCCCTAAAAAAACTATGCCTTGTTTCTCAAGGTTGCACATGCATCAACCTCCAATTTTTAGAGGTTCTTGATCCTAACACCAATCTTCTTGACTTGTCCTAAAGAAGAATGCTTAAGGTAGGCATTGCTTTTGTTGAATACTACATCATGCCATTTTTCTTCAAGGATTTCTTCTGAGTCAAGGTTTTTCTTCAATCTTAGAACATACATCACATTCTTGAGATGGAGAAGGGAACCAAACTCCCTCTTAAAGCTCATTGTGCCAACCCTTTTGGTCATGTCCCTGTCATCATCTCCAAGCTCGATATGGGATTACATGGCTTTCTCCTCCAAACTGTTAAAGAAATCTTTATTCCATGTCATGTGGAATGAATCCCCTGAATCAATGTACCCAACATTATCTCGAACTGAGCTTGCCATGTAATCTATCAAAGAGAAATCTAATTCGAATTGAGAAGAGAGTGTTTATCCTCCTATTGTTGTTGCAATATGCTTGTTGTATTTCTTGCTTGGACATTTTTTAGCATAATGTCCAAACTCATGACAATGAAAGAACCTAATCTTACTAATATCGTTCTTTTTCTTGCCTCCATTCTGACTAGACTCGGTCTTTCCTTGGGACTTATTTCCCTTCACTTTCTTCCCTTTTCCAACTAAAGCAAAGTTCTCCTCATCATTTATCCTAATTGAGACTCCATCCCTTATGTTCATCCTTATCTCTTCCTACACAAGATCTAACCATAGGCTCTCCCAATCAGGTGGTTTATCTTTGTTATTCACCGCATCCTGGAAACACTACAAATATTTGTGAAACCCAAGAAGAGCAAGACCCATAAGCTTTGTTGGTGGAACTATGTCTCCAATGCCTCCAAGTTCATCCCTCACTTGAGAAAACGTGGATAGATATGTAACAATGGGCCCATTCTTTCCCATTCGAATGTTCCTCAATTTTCCCTTCAAAGAAAGCCTTTTAGCATCACTACTACTTTCAAATAGATCAGTAAGGGCCTTCCACATCTAGAATGTTGTATTCTTCCCATGCAAATTTGGAATAATACGGTATATGATTCCTTCTAGGATCATCCTCCTAGCTTTAGTAGTGTCCTTCTTCCATTGAGCCAGATGTTGTGCATCTGTGGCAGGAAGTTGAGATATACCGGTCTTGATGTATTCCAAAACCCCATTATCATCTAACACAACCATCATTGTGTCCTTCCATGTGAAAAAGTTCAAAGTCCCTTCTAAGGAATGCTTTGTCATCAAACCATAGAATGACATTATTCATGCACTTGTAGAATTCTTGCACTAATCGATCTTCTCTCCAATGCACTTTGAATCTGATCAAGGAACTCAGTCTCTATCTTATTTTATACTCTGGTACCATGTAGAAAATCCTTGAAACCTTGAAATTGCCAATGAGAGCAAATTGATCACAAAAAAAACACAATATTTCTCTACCAAAGATTTGTGGAAAGAAAACAATGAATAGAAATACAATCACACATAGAACACAAAATATATCCGGGGAACCCAACTAAATCAACTGAGAAATTTGATCTATTAGATAGAACTTGCTTCAAGATTAAAACTCCCTGCAATATTGATCAACTCTCAACAATACTTGCCCAACCATTAGGAAAATAAGGCCTGCTACGAGCCTCTTTTTCCCTAGCACAAATTTTCCCTAAAATATAGGAAAATTCCCTATTTCCTTTTGCAAATCCCAAGAGAGAAATAACATTGCTTGACCCTCTAACCTTTACACAAAAAATAGTATGCAATGATTACAATTGTGCCTTCCTTTAATTGCATGACCTATTAGGGCTAAATTTAGTAGTTGTTATTGCTAACTGAGAGTAAGCTGAGTTAACACAAAGTCAAACTACTCAACTAAACTCGTATTTATCTCTATTTTAGAATTAGAGATCAATTAACTGATAGACACTAGATTTAACTCCACTAGATAACTAATTTTAGTCATCAACTAGTCTACAACTCATTGCACGCCATCTAACTCGAATTAACTGACTATAACTCAGTGATAGGACACATCACAGATGTTAACTAAAATCTAACTCAAGAAACTATGGAATTGAATCAAAATTGGCATCTTTGACTATGGCACAAGTCAAAGAAGTCATTCCTTGCTACATTTTCAACAAGAAATAGAAATATATGATATAGTATTGAAGACTGATACCTAGAATTTAGAAAAATAAAACAAATTTTTTATAATGTTAAAGACCCTTTTACACAGCGCTCACAAAAGACCTTCTAATTTTAGGGATATAATGACCTTCAAAAAGAATAGAAGAAGATAAAATTAAAAATATAAATTTTGAAAAAGTAGATATGCACAAGAAGAATCTTTTCTTTACAATTTTACTAGTTTGTGTAATGAAATTTCATTGTTTAGGTACTCAAAGTTAGCACGAATCTAAGCATATGCATTCAATTTTGCATGAAAACAACATGCAACCATTGGGAGAACCCAATAATTCTCATACTTATACACAGTTTCATTTTGTAGATAAAAATCATGTATGCAAAAGGCTAATTATGTTTTCCTACATTTCATATTTTTACACCATATTCAAATTCATTGTTGAAGTATCTCAAATCATCCCTCTAAGTTAGATTATTATTTTTTCACATTTTCACTACTAATAACAAGGCATGAGATACGATGATCTTGCACCAACCCACAAACTAAATAATGTGTTTGTTTACCCAATTTATTTCCTTATGTGTTTTGCATATAGTTTAATAAGAAAAAAATCAAGTAATTCTCTAATATTAAAATCACCATTTAATATACAAAAAAATTAAATAGCTAAATCAACAAAAAAAAAAATGTATCATTATTATCACAATAATAGTAATAAATTAATAATAATATAATTCTCTAATATTAAAATTAGAGATTTAAAGCCTACTAGCCCTAGAATAAACGATGATGGTGTGCATTGTTAAGTCATTCCTTAATGTAAATGTCACTTTGTGGGTTGGTGTAGGCGAGGCTGAGTAAAAAGCTGAATAAAATGTCTGGATAATTTTGCAAGGTCATTGATCGTGATTTCTCAAGCTACAAATTAAGCATGATATAATATCTAAAAAAAAACTTGAACAACTAATAAAAAATTAGCCATTTAAAATTCAAAAAATTAAATAACTAAATTCGACAAAAATATAAAATATAGAATTAAAAATTAAAAATTAAATAAAATAAAAATAAATAAATTATAATTAATAATAATAATTAATATGCTTCTCATTAATTTACTTCTTGCTGAGACTGTATAACCATTGAAAATAAGCATAATCTCCTTATAACTTCAACCTTTGGGAATTAGGGAATTAAGATGAACCATATCGTGGTTGTCGTGTTCTCTACCCTAGGCCGACTCCTTCGGAAAAACCTTAACAATAATTATTATAAAGGTACAAACATTGAGGAGATTCAGCTCTGAATTACCAAAAGCAAATTAGTGCTTCGTATCCTCCGGTATTTTGAAACCCTAAAGAGGACTCCAACTTGGCAGCTGCCACGCATTTTATTTTAGGACTCCAACTTGGCAGCTGCCACGCATTTTCATTAAGGAAGCCGAAGGAAGGGTAGGCATTCTTGCCAAATGGCCAATAAACCTGGTATGCCGAAACCCTTATTGATCCCGGAGGCTCAAGATAATAAGCCAGATTCACAAATTGAACGAGACTTGGAAAATTCTGAGGAAGGTGTAAATATCGCCAATAGTAATCTATTCTATTCTGTTTGGACAGACATGCCCCTTGAATCGAAATATATTGAAAAATATTCAGAAGATACTGAGAAAGGCGAGACTGCAATTATTGCAAATTGTGCCGATGATGAGAATGGATTGCATTCTGATTGGGTAGACTCGAAAATTGTTGCAGGCGGAGAAAATTTGCTAACAATTTCTCTAGCAGTTGTTTACCTGGTGGATGGAGAGTGGAGTGTTGAAGTGGGCACAGGCGAATTTTCTATAGTTCGCTATATTGTTCAGGGACGCAAAGATTTAGCTCTGGTCGCTAAAGTTGGAGACAATCTACGCTGGCCTATTTCCAAGGACGTGCGCGCGTTTAAACTCGATAAGTTGCGCTATCTATTTTTGATTGTGAGTCCTCCAGAAGAGGAGACATTCAAAGAGGTCGGGGATATTGTTATTGTGTTGGATGTTGCTCCCGCTGAGGAATTGAATTACGTGGTCTCGTTCGAGGGGAAACATGAATCCTCTTCACTGGCTCTGTTGGAAAAATTACTTCAGAAACATGCCAAATTCATTGATATTGAAATTATAATTTCACCGCGCGGTCAGCAGTCAACGCACGGAGAAAACCACCCAGCTGCAAACCTAAACTGCCAGAAAGATATCGCACCACCTTTCGCCCTGAAGTGGTTTCCGGACATGGTGGTCCGACGCTGACAACTGTCCAACCGTGACGTAAGCCTCAATCACTTTTCGGAAGGTAACTTGTGGTCAACTCACCTCTTCCGATATTGTTTTCACCCGTCGGTTTACCTCCTGCATTTACGTCCGTTGATTTACCAAGTTGCACGATGGTTTAAAGTGCAGTCAGAAAAGTGTTCCGACATACATCCTCCGACGTTGGATTAAAGTCTCCTTTCTCCGCCGTCCGATCATGGGAAAGTACATACGGGCCTGATTTTAAATTAATATAGTGTGGACCATACGTTATTGCCCATCCCTTATGCTAAATCGGTGACATTTTGTTTGGTAAAGAGTTAAATGTTTTACGGCGAGTTAATATTTAGTGGATACCGAAGTATGGGTCGAAATATAATGAAAGTTTTTTTATTATTTCTTTTTTGTGTCATATGTTTTAAAAAAAAGGCGTTGACTCCATTTTTTGATATACATGAAAGCACACGGGGAGAAAAAGTTCAGTTCGCGGCAGCGATTGAAAAAAACATACAGATTGTAAAAGGAAATGAAACAGAGGGTCCGCAGCACCCGTAAAAGAACAGAGTAAAATTTTGTATTGCAGGGGAAGCACATATGTGCATGAATATTTTTGAGTTTGTAATGTAAAAGGTTTTATGCAGCAGAGTAATTTTTGGTTTGTAATGTAAGAAGTAAAAAAAATTGCACAGCAGTGCAGGAGGAGGAGAAG